>PVHX01007307.1:0-92488 GCA_004024805.1 Geosciurus inauris | reverse complement strand
CGGGTAGGAGAGAGGTGGGCAGACACACAGAGCTGCTCAGTGAGATGGGGACAAAGTGCTGGTGTAGGACCCAGGGCCTCAGCTGTGAAGGCGACTACGGCTAGGAGCTCAGGAACGAAACTAGGAGCACAGAGGTGGGAAGTTCTGGACCATTTGCAGGGACGAAGCTGGACCACTCTGACCACTGCCAGCCGCAGCACTCAGACGCTGGGCACCCCCTGGCTGCCTATCAACCAAGCACTCCCACCCCCATCTCCTAGCTCACCTGCCTTCCTCCACTGTCTGACTCTAGGGGAAGGTTCCAGATCCTCCTCTGCCCTGCAAAGGGGTGGTGGGAAGCCCAGTTCCCTACAGACAACCAGCGATGGGCCCTGCTGAGGTGGGTGGGCAGGACCACACACACCCAACTTCCTGGTCCAGACTCAGGTTGGCAGTGAAGCCCACAGACCTTCTGCTCCCTTGGGCCTAAAGGTCATCTGAGCCTGGTGACTGTCACATCCCTCCTGATTCTTCCAAATGAGGATACCTGGGAGGACCCATCTCCCATTGTAGAAGGTCCAGTCAGGAATGTTCCACAGCAGCCCTACTGACACCTATTTACACAAATCACAAGTGACACAGCCTTTTGGGACACAGGCTCATGGCCATTTCCCCCAGTGGCCACACGGGCAGGGGCATCAGTGTCCTGAGTGTCCAGTCACTGAGTCCAGGACCTTCCCCCTCCCCACTGGCCTGGGCCCTAGCATTGGTTCCAGGTCAGCAGTTCATGTGCCTCTGCTTCCTATGTAAGTTGCTTCCTGGGGTCCTTGGTGTGGATCGTTCGCAGAAGCTTCCTCCTGAGCAAATCTGCAGCTCCACCAGGACACCCTCTAGTGGATGCTTCCTGCCAGATGTGCCAAGGGGCCCCTAGAAGGCAGGTGGGGGCTGACATTGGGCAAAGGGCACCTTCAGAAGATGGAACGGAAGTTACAAGGGAAGGGGGCTAAAGTGGGGGTGGAATTCTGAGGAGTGGGAAGGAGCAGGTAAGGGGAGGCTCTGGAGAGGTCAGGGAGGACTCAGAGCAGGGCTGCCCTCTCCTCTCCACTGACGCTGGGGCTGGTCATCCTTGTGGGACTATGTGCTGTGGGGTGTGTAGCATCACCTGAGATTCTACCTACTAAGTCCTGTAGGACTCCCTCCCCAACTGTGATGATCCAAAGTGCCTCCAGACGCTGCCAGATGTTCCCTGGATGGCAACGTGGCCCCTGGCTGAGACTCACTGGTCTACACCAACCTCCAGTAACAACTCGGCAGATGAAATCCTCCCCTTCTTGGCAGGAGAACTGAGTGAAAGAGGGGCAGAGACTGACTGGTGCTTGTCACTGTCAATCAATCACTGGAAGTCCCTGGAGAAGATGTGTTTCGAGGTGATGGCCGTACGGCTGCCCGAACCTCCACAGCACTGTCAGTGACACCTACTGGGTTCCATGACATCGTGGACATCGGGAGCTCTGTGCACACTGGGAAGAGGGAGCCTGTGATCTGAGCCCACAGCCAGCACCCTGGATAGTCCCTGGGCGGCTCTCACCACCTCAGGAGGCCTCTGAGCAAAGAAGGCAAAGTTGATTCTAGGTTAGGAAGAAACGTCTTAGTAAGAGAAGGACAGCACAGGAATTTCTCTTCATGTTTGAAATTTCAGACTTGTGGATCATTCATTAAGTTGACTTGACACCAAAACAGACCAAGTGTCTGGACAGAGCTGAGGTGTCATCCAGCCCCTGGGCCTGCAGCACTCTGCTGCCCACCCTGGGCCCACAGGAGCCACAGGAGCCTTCGCTGCTCTTTCTTCAGAGGGCAGGTGAGAGGGGAACTTATGGGGTCCTCACCATTCACCTGTCCCCTCTCAGGCTCTGGTTGATTCTGTTGTCCAGTCTTGGATTTGATGTCCTTATTCCTGACCTCTGCTTCTCAATCATATTGACATCTTCACAGGCCCAAGGTACCCTCTGCATGTGATCTGGAGGGACACATTCTCAGAACAGTTTCCATCACACCACCCTGAACAGACCTCCACCTGGGGTCCCAACACTGTCAGAATTTGGACAATTCTGGGTGGTGGGATGAAGGGGAATCAAGACACTTTCCAGCTCTTGGGGGGAGTGTGAGCCTCCTCCCGCTGCGTGCAGGGGTGGCCAGTAGACACAACATGGAGCACCACATTGCTGTGCAGAGAGACGGTGATCCACACGAGTGTATGGAAGCCACATGGACAGCACAGTCCAGCGAAATCCACATTGTGTGGACAGCTCTTCCCATCTCCTTAAGAGAGAAACTGCAAAGTGTGGCATTCACAGGCTTCTAGGAGAATAGAACATGCATCACAGTTAGTGGAACTATTTTCCTTACAGGAGCGTTCTGCTCATTTTTAAGGTGATGGGAGGGAGGCCTTTCTGCTCATGCTCCACCTACAATGCTGTATTCTGGTAGAAATGTCTATGTTCTTCCTCTTTGAATTTGTTACATTACTAAAGGTGGTTCCTAATCCCCTCCAGGGCCAACGGCTGCCACCTGCTACAGCTGGGCACTCTCAGGGCTGTCCTTGAGCCAGGAACATCTCTGTGTCCACAGGGGCCCTGATGTGCTTGAGGGGCTAGATGTGCAGAGTTGCGCTCTCATGCTCTCTCTCTCTCCTTTTATAATTCCCATTCTCCCTGGAGTCCTGCCTTTGCCTCTGACTATGACCACAGGTACTGGGAACTTCTGGAAGCTGAACCCCCATTGGAAGCAGAAACCTATGCTCAGGTCTGTTGGGCACTGCCTGGTCCCACTCAAGCACCAGGAGCTCTGAGGGGCCACATCCAGCTGTGGGAGCTGCTGCCCCCACTGCATCATGGGGGAAATGCCACTGAGTATCCCCAGATGTGTGCCAGAGGAGAGACCTTGGGAAGGACTTCTATGGAGCAGAACTGATGGCACAGGAAGACCAAGTCTGAAATTGTCCTCATTTTGAGAATGTCGTGCGTAGATTGGAATGTCCACTTTCTGTGTTGGAACAGGAACATGCTCATCATGGTTTTGTGGCAACATAGGATCAGAATCTGTGAAACTAAACAAAATGGCTGGAGCTCCTCTCATGCTGAGTACTCAGAACTCTAAAGATTTTGCACAAACTCTACCAACACAACTGCTTTAGTGACAGTGACCAGCTTGTCCATGTGCTCGAGGGACAGTATAGCGAGCAACTCCAAGAAGAGCAGGTTTAGTGGAAACTCTGCACTGAGAAGAACAACTGCAAGAAGATACGCAGCCCCGGTCCTCTGAGCTGTTGGGAAAAAAAAGAAAAATGCTCAGGACACAAAATTATCTGCTTCTGGAAAGAGAGAGAGAGAGAGAGAGAGAGGCCGAGAAGAGGGAGTAGAATCCCACACGGATCCGCCTCAATAGCACCTTCCAAGAAGCAGGATGCAGAAGGATAATGAATCCTTACTTGTAAAGACGTTCAAATGTGAAAATGAATTTATTCTTTAAAACCCTCGAAGTATTTACCATAATAGACTATTGGCTTTCTGTTAGTATTATTTTTTAGTTTCAATGGATCTTTATTTTATTTATTCATATGTGGTGCTGAGAATCCATCCCACTGCCTGACACATGCTAGGCAATGCTCTACCACTGAGCCACAACCCCAGCCCTGAACTTGTTTTTATAGATGAATATTGTCCCATAGGCTTTTAACAAAATTACTAATGAAATAATGAGTGAATGAGTTTAAAAAAAGACATTGAAATGACAAAATGGAAGAAAATATTTGCAAATCATATATGTGATATGGGTTTCATGCTAGAATATATAAAGAACAGGTACAAATCTGCAACCAAAGAATAACCTAAGTTTAAAAGAGGTCAAGGAGCCAGGCACCATGCTGGGTGTCTGTAATCACAGCCATCTAAGACAAGAGTCACAAGTCTGAACCCAGCCTGGGCAACTGTCTCAAAACAAAAATAAGTAAATATATGCAAAGGGCTGGGGCTGTAGCTCAGAGGTACAGTGCCCCCCCCACATCAGTCCCCAGTAGTGAAAAAGAAGGGGGAGGGCAAAGGGCTTGGATACCTGTGTCTCCAGAGATGTCCCAATGGCCAATAAGCACAGGACAAGAGCTCGGTGTCATTAGTCACTAGAGAAACAATCAAATCCACAATGACATCTCACTCCACACCTTCCTACATTACCCTAGGGACTCTGGACAGCTGCCGCCACTGTGGAGAACACCTGGGCACTTCCTGCCAGAGCAGGCAGAAGCTCATCTACCAGCACTCCCACGGCTGGGCATGTGCCCAGAGGGTGGAAACGGACTGCACTAGTTCCCTGCAGCCTAAGGTGGCCAGACCATCCTCACAATAGGCAGAGTGTGGAAACAACCGTGTCCATCAACAGAGGAACACGTGAATAAACGTGGCTTACAGATATGTTGGATTATTAAGTGGCCATAAAAAATAAAGTTCTAATGCACACTACAAGCTGGGCAAACCTGAAAACATGATTAAGCAAGAAGCAAAATGATATGTGGTGGTATAATTTCATTTATACGAAATATCTGGATCTGGAATAGGCAAATTCATAGAGACAGGAAATAGGTTCAAGGATACCCGGGGCTAGGGGGTCCTGAGATGTGATTGCTTAATAGAATTTTAGCACAGGTTATAAAAAAATCTGGAAATAGTAGTGGTCATTTCATATTTGAATGGAACCATGCATGACATGTATTTCCACAGTTAAAAGAGTTAATACAGCACATTTTTGTTATAAGTATTACAAAATGAAAAGTCTTTAGGAAAGATGTGTAAAAAACACCTACTCTGCTTAGATAGTGTGTGTGTGTGAGAAAGAGAGTGAGAGAGAGAGAGGAGGGGTAAGGGACCAGGGATTGGCCCCAGGGACATTCTACCCCCAGACTACGTTTCATTTTTTATTTTGAGATAAAGTCTCACTAAATTACCCAGGCTGGCCTCAAACTTGCCATCCTCCTGCCTCAACCAACTGAACAGCTGGGATGAGAGGCTGTGTTATGCATCTGGCCAGATGATCTTCATAATGCTCCCATGACGACCCTGCAGGACCTTTGAGACTAAGATCCAAGGATTCAAAGAGAAGAAACGGACCAGCCAACTGCAGACCCAGTTCACAAAGCCAGCTACCGCCCTAAAGCTTCAAGACACCTCCCAAGGCCCTTCTTTTGAACCCTCAGGAACAGATGCTAAGGCTGCCAATCCCCTGGGTGCACAGTTCTCCCAACTCTGGAGCAGGAGTCCCCAGGACAACTCTGTCCCCTCCCTAGACTCACCCTAAAATGAATAGAGTCACGCAGCCTAGGGACCCGCAGTGAGCAGGGTCATGCATTCATTCTGCAGTCCGTAAGTCAGATCCACCGGTGCCCAGGGTCAGGGCCAGCTCTCACCATTTGGACCCTGGCAGCCTACTTGCTGCAGTCCCACACTGGCCATGGCTCTCCTCATGACCACCAGGGGGCGACCCTGGCAGCCTACTTGCTGCAGTCCCACACTGGCCATGGCTCTCCTCATGACCACCAGGGGGCGACATTGGAACTCACACTCAACACCTGGCAAATTGGTTCTGAGGCTTGGATTAGGCTTTGGCTCAGGAGAAAATGTGGCATGATTTCCATCCCAAGAGACTTCAGGGTGCCTCCCGCCCCCACTGTTTCCTGGGCCTGTGAGGACCTGTGCTGCCAGGGGTCTCTGAGCCGAACTTACCTCCTGGCATCACCCATGGGGAAACCCAGGGGGACCACAGGAGAATCACTAGGTAGAGGACAGAGGCCACCCAAGGAAGGCATGGGCAGGCCTGAGCACAGCTCCACAAAAGATAGAGAGGGAGGGTCTCCCTAAAATCTCTCCCTGAAGACTATGGAGCCCACGGTCACCTACCTCCACTACCACAGTCCTCCCCTCTCAGGACACAGAGGGTGTGAAGTCCTGAGATAGCCACTCAGAGGCCAAGCTGGAGTCACCGGATACAGAGCGGGTCCCCCTCACCACCATTGCTCAGTGGGCCTCTGTCTAGACCTCAAAGCTCTTTCTGTCCCCTTCCTGCTCGGGGGAAATCCACCTTCCCAGAGCATTTGAGAAACTGTTGCAGACGTGGGCCAAATTGGGATTCTCTATCATAAACAGAAATATGCCCAGGGACGTGGGGACCCCAGGGTTCCCTGTGTGGTGTTGAAGACCAGGACACAGCTGAGGCCAGTGCTGGGGTGAGCCAGTGCTCTCAGAGGACAGCGTCCCCATCGGCCTGGCTTCTCAGGGTGTGGCAGGCAGCAATGAAACACAACAGGGAAAGGAAAAGGAACAGGAGGCAGGACTGAGAGGGAGGGGACAGAGAGGCTTCCTGGACAGAGACCCCGCCCCCGGCCCACGTGACCCAGGAAAGTGCTCCTGCCCTGGAGGAGGCTGAGCCCAGAGAGGAGCAGGGCAGCAGCGCTGACTGGCCTGGCCCCTCTGCTTCCCAGTGCGTCTGCAGCTGAGCTCCTTCCACAGAGGAGGACAGAGCGGCAGCAGGGACCATGCAGCCTCCCTCAGCTTGTCCCTGCAGAGGATTCACCCCCTGTCAGAGGATCCTGCTGGCAGGTAAGAAGGGACAATTCCTGAAAGGGGGCAGGATGTGGGAGCACATTCCCCCCACCTGGGGAGGACACTAACCTCACAGAGGACACAGGGCTTCATTGGGAACCTGATGGCAGAAGACAGAAGCTCACCAACAGAAAACTCTCAGTGACTGGAACTGTTGAAGGGGGATGGAAAGCTCAGGGGCTCTCTTTTCCAAGTTAATTCCCAGGGGTCATTGTATTTTGAACATCAGTGCTAACAACTCTGTCAGGCCACTCTACATATAGAAAAGCAATTTAAGCAGTAGACATTTTCTGTAGCCACCAGCCTCAGACATTGGCACATAGACACCTGGACACTCAGGGTGGGAACACTGCTTCTTTCATCCACAGGTGTCTGCGCCTGCTCCAGGCCCCGGGCTGCAACAAAGTTCACACTAGTCTCTGGCCTCCAGGAGCTCCCTTTCTAGAGGTCAGGAGGGCAGGCCAGCAGGGAGAACTGGAGGGAAGGCCAGGTGAGGCCTAGATCTAGGGGACAGAGAGCAGGGAAATGTCCACAGGAAAGACTCAGGGTCTGTAAGGAGGTGGTCAGGGAAGGTGGGTGCCTGGTGGCCTGGGTGTGAGCAGAGCTCTGAGCGCACTGAAGGGCCAGCCTTGCAGACAGCTGGGGACGACTGTTCCAGAGGAATGACAGGTTTAGGGGTACTGAAGGAATGGAGGTCATGCTGCTGGTTTGGACCCAGGGACACACATGCACACCAAACACCACACAGCACCCCAAGGCTGAGGAATGAGGACTCCTGCTGAGGACCTGGGCCCCATCTCTCCACCCAAAACGAAGGGCCCAGTATTGATGGATCTTTCTCTTCCCTCCTAGTCTCACTTTTAACCCTCTGGACCCCGCCCGCCACTGCCCAACTCACTATTGAACCAGTGCCTTTCGATGCTGCTGAAGGGGCAGACGTTCTTCTACTTGTCCACAATGCGCCACAGGATCTCGCAGGCTACAACTGGTACAAAGGGGAAATGACAGACAAGAGCCGTGAAATTATCTCGTACTCGATACTCACGCAGAGCATTACCCAAGGGCCTGCGTTTAGTGGTCGAGAGACATTGTACGCCAATGGGTCCCTGCTGTTCATGAATGTGACAAAGGAGGACACAGGATTCTACACCCTAGAAACTTTAAATATGAATCTTAGGTCTGAATCAACAATTGGAGAGTTCCGCGTACACGGTGAGTAACACTCCAAGCCCTGTGGGTGTGAGGCCACCCCGGAGCCACATCACAGTGGAATTAAGGAGCGTTTAATTCCACTGCACACACAGGACCCTGAGACCTGGACTCTGCCTACCTCCCCCTATGTGTTACATCCCCACATGTAGTTGGAGCATGTAGTGCAGGATATGGACACATGCAGTGCAGACAGATTTCAGAAGATCCGAATCCTCTGCCTGAATCCACTAGCAGAGAGAAGGGTGTTCTGGGGGGAGACTCAGCCCAGGCAGAGCAGTCTCAGCCAGCCCCTGTGTCCTTCCCAGGAGCATGGCCCTGAGAAAGACCCTGTAGGACTGAGTCAGGCCTGGCCTGAGGGCCCTAGAGTCCTCACAGAGAAGGGCAGCCCCAGGAAGCCCCTGCTCCACACCTCTGTCCCAGGCTCCTGGCTCCAGGTGACCCTGAGGACATGTGGCCAGGGTTGGAATTTGGCTTCCTCTTGAGGGCTGCTGGGGAGCAGTGATTTATTGGCTATCTGAATCTGGTAGCTTCTGGAAGGGTCACCAGCCAGTGCAGCCCCAGGAGCCACATCTGGGCAAGGACACTTGGGCATCTCCTACTCCCGGGAGTAGGTGTGGCGAGCACAGATGACAGGTGGCTCAGGTCAAGTCAGTTGCCCTGATGGACTTCTGTGAGGCTCCACAGGAAGGTCCATGTCCCTAGGGGAAGAACAGCAGAAGGAGATGTTCCTGGAGCTCCAGGTCCACCAGGGATCCAGGCCAGGGCATTCTCACATGGAGGCAAAAAATAATAGACGCTTTTTTCTTTTGGGCAGCAGCTCTAAACCAAGATCAGGTTACTGTGAATATTTCAAGGTTAACTTACAGACAACATGGCAAACAAGATACCACTTCCCATGTATCCAATAAAGGAAAAGTAAGGCACCGGGGAATACAGTTGCTGAATCAGGTCATACAGATCATGGGTGGCACATGAGAGGCGCATGTCATTCTGTAGCCAAAGCCACACCCTCTCCAAACTGGAGGCCATAATCTATGGACCAAAGACCAGTCATTGGCCTGGGTAGTTTAGTTCTGGGCACTGGCAGCCTGGAGGGAGACAGTCTGAGAGCAAATGGAGAAATAATCAATTTTTACTCTAGAACCAAATCACCTTCCTCAACAGAGTGTCCAGGCCTCCCCGTCACTTGTCTAGTCCACACCTTCCCTCGCTGGATTAGAAGTCATGTGTGTCCCGGTGTGTTGGGTGTCACCCCCTCTGGAGCATAAGGGACAGGATTTTTCTTTCTCATTCCTCACCAGACCCTGCAACCAGCACTGGGCCCAAAGTGTAGCCAACTCTCAGTGGTTTTATGATGAGAGAGGGAGGGATCATGAATGGATGACCTAGAACTTCCTCAGAGCCTAGAACCTGAATGTGCAATTCCAGGAGGTTCTGCCACCTGCTCCCTGTCCCTCCTGGAGGCTGAGACTCTTGATCCATCCCACCAACCACCTCTCCTGAGGCCACCCAGGAGCCACGTCACAGGATGCCCCTGGGGCTGCCAGGCTGTGGCGGGTCTTCAGGATCGCTTGGTTCAGTTCTCAGGCGGCCATGGGGCTCTTGAACCTGGGGCTTTAAATCACTGTAACCCCCACTGCTCACGGCCATGGCGATTCTGGCTGTCTTGCTCCTGCCTGTCCGTCCTCTTCCTCCTTCTCATTCAGATAGGACC
The DNA here is from genome assembly GCA_004024805.1 of Geosciurus inauris. Taxonomy (NCBI): domain Eukaryota; kingdom Metazoa; phylum Chordata; class Mammalia; order Rodentia; family Sciuridae; genus Geosciurus; species Geosciurus inauris. The sequence continues at coordinate 82,936 of PVHX01007307.1, read as the reverse complement.
TGCCCTCCCCTGCACAACATGCCACGCCCTGACCCTCCCTGCACTAATGGCTGTCTGTCCTGTCCACTTCCTGCTAACACCTGGGGCCCGGCCCCCTCCTGGGCAGTAGTAGGAGCACAGAAATCAGTGAAGGCAGGTGTCCCTGTCAGGTTGCATCAGTAGCCAACGTCCCCTGCTGTGAAGGAGCCTCCACTGAGTCCCATCCACTCTTTCCTTCCATGACAATGACATATGAAATAGGCCAGGAGACAGGAGGGTTAGCAGCAGGACAGGGCAGCAAGGCCCTACACCCCAGGCTCCTCACACCCAGATGACTGGTGACTCCATCCTGGTCCCTAAATGGGGCTCATGCTCCTCCAGTGACTCCCAGGACCTTCCCCAGAGGGCAGCTGGCCTTACCAGTGCTGTCTCAGGCTGTCTATTCCACATGCACCGGTGCCCTCATGAGGACACCATCACAAGGTGGGTCTGTCCCCACATGGTGCGACGCTCCAGCCATGGTCATTTTCATTAGGCTCTGCCGGAGTTGGAACAATTTGATAATGTCATTGCGATTCCTGGGGTCAAAAGAAAAGGAAGAAGACATTTCCCAGGCCATGTCGGGTTCTTCCCCACTTTGTCTGGGTCTCCACAGCAACTGGAAACATAGCCTTCTAGATTTATTAACATGATCAATAACACTGCTCTGAATTTGGTGTTGTGCCTCATTTTACGTAACAGAGACACCTCAGATGTCCCCTCTGACCAGTTCTATCCCCACCAGGATCCACAGGTCTCTCTCTACTCAGGAGGTTGCTGGTTTCAAACTGACTTTAGACCCTGCCTTGGGTCATAATGTGACCCCGCAGGACTTCAGAACTCAGTCTAAGACTTATTGTGCTCTTTAGAGAAAACTTTCTTTCAGAAAGCAGTCTTAGATCATGGATATTGATTACTATTTTCCCATATGGGAAGAATTTAACATCTCCCATTTCTACCCCAGGTCTGCCAAACATAAGGCCAGGAGGGCCATATTTTCAGCAAGGTCCTGCTCCTCGTTCCACGTCTTAGTGCTAATGTGTTTGAAACCATCCACTGGTCTTTAGGAAAATTCCACATGCCTCACCTGCTCTCTGCAGGGGAAGAAAGGATGTAAAGGCCAAAAACAAGAACATGATTAAATCTTGTCTGTCCCCTCACCCTAGAGCATTCCTTGGACTCATGCTTTGTCTTTCAGGTGTCACTGGCTCCTGTCAGTCACCATGAAACACCTGAGCAGAACTGCCCCACCTTGTGGCCTCAGCCTGACCACCACATTGAATGCCAAGCTTGTGCCTGGTCTCCTGGTTTGTGATTTCTGTTCACACACCCGATCCTCACATCAGGCTGTGGGGTCTTCTTGGGATTTAGGCACAAAGGAGTGTCCCATCATGACCCAGCTCTAGGATGGCCTGGAGAACCAAAGGCTCAGAGGAAACACATGTGGGCTGAGCACTGGGATCTATGCAGCAGGAGGAGCTCTGCACACATATCTCAAGGCCAGCCAGGCCCAGTGAGGACCAGGAGAGGTGCTGGGGTTTCTAACTCCCAGTCCTGGGTCTGTCCATGACTAAACTCTGCCATTAAGTGCACCTGTGAGAAAGTCTGTGCTTCTCCCAGACACAGCCCAGGAGGCCCCACGTCTCTAAGCCCTCACATCCTCCTGTATCTGCCCAGGTTACCCACTCCTGCCTGGTTCATTAAGGTTGGTGAGAGGTGAGAGAGGCCAGTTCAGGTGCAAAGGCGTCTTTGCAGAGATCAAAGGTACTACAGGGCAATCTTCTCTTTGTTGTCTGCACAGAGAATTTAACCAAACCCTACATCACAAGCAACAACTCCCAACTCATGGAGGGTGAGCATGCTGTAGCATTAACGTGTGAACCTGAGACTAATTACGCAACCTACCTGTGGAAGATAAACAATCAGAGCATCTCAGATGGTGACAGGCTGAAGCTATCCAACAAGAACAGGACTCTCATTTTATTCAATGTCACAAGGAATGACACAGGACCCTATGAGTGTGAAACCCAGAACCCAGTGAGTTCCCACCGCAGTGACCTACTCACCCTGAATATTTCCTGTGAGTAACTTCTATTCGTCTGTTGCCCATTATTTGGCTGTGAACCCAAATACATAGAGCCAGAGGCTGGGCCACTTAGTACCCCTCGGGTCCTAGTACACAGACCCTCACTCCTGGGCACCTGGACGGGCCGTGCCATTCTGCCCCAAACATATCCAGGCAGGCCCAGCCTTGGGCAGAGAATAGGAGAGCAGGCTTGTGGTTTCCTGGAGAGGTTTGGGGTCAGCCACCTGTGACAGAGAAGCAGGGGAATGTCTCAGACCAAGTTCACTGAGCACAGGGGGTTTGGTTGAGACTTTCTGTGTGTGTGCATGGTGCTGGGGGCCTCATGCATGCTAGGCAGGTGCTCTACCACTATACCCCCCAGCCTGGTTGGGACTTTTAAAAAACAAGGTTGTGACATGGATCAGTTATCTTGTGGCCTTCTACAGACTAGGAACTTCCCTTTCCCTCTGATGACATTACATGTGGCTTTATTCTGTTTGCTCCAGATGGCCCGGATGCCCCCATCATAACCCCCCCAGACTCACATTATCGTCCAGGGACAAATCTCCACCTCTCCTGCCATGCAGACTCTAACCCGCCTGCACAGTACTCTTGGTTTTTCAATGGGAGTCCCCTGGAATCCACACAAGAGCTCTTAGTCCCCAACCTCTCTACAAATCATAGCGGATCCTATATGTGTGTCGCCCATAACTCTGTCACTGAGCTCAATAGGACCACAACCAAGATCATTACCGTCTCTGGTAAGTGGACTCTGGAGCATCAGCATCAAGTTCTGGGGTGGAGCCTTGATTTTTCTGGAAATAACGTGGAAGAAGCTAATTCCTAGCCTGGCACAAGCAAATCCCAGCTCTCGCCTGAGCCTCCCCTCCAACCCAGAGCCTCCTCCCCTTGCATCTCTGATTTCTCATGACCAATCTGGGATCCAACCCGGAATGTGGGAGGGGCTTCTCCCAGCTCCAGAGAGTCCTAGGTAGTGGAAGGAGCATCCCAGAGGGAGAGAGGGAGGGTCCTTGAGATCGAGTCACTTCTTTCCATCACTAACTTGTCCCTTTCTGTCACCTCTCTGCTTTCTTTTACCTCCTCCATGAGCTGCAAGGAACCTGCCTGCAGGCCTTTGAAATATGTTCATCCCCTTTTCTCCCAAATGACAGGAGGAAAGCCCCTCATATAGGGGACGAGCAGCTCTGCTCCTGGCCCTGTTCTGACTCCATCAGGGGTGGGATGGGTGGGTGGGAAAGAGGCCTGGGAGGCCCATCTAGAATCTGGAGAAATAATGTGGTCAGTTGGTGGCAGAGCCTCCCAAGTCAGGTGCAGGGGAAGGGGAAGAGCCAGGCTTGGGGCAGATGCTTCTGAGCCATGTCCGGCTCTGAAGTCCCCAGCTGCACAGGGCTGTGGACACCAGCTCATGTCAGGCACCATGGAGAATAGCAGAGATGCACACCTGGAGGGACGGGGCGCCTCACCTGCACAGTCCCTGTGAGGCAGGACAGGGCAGTGCCGAGAGCATGTTTGCAGAGAGGATAAGCGTGCCAGGCTTTTGTTCACACTGTGACCATTCATCTCCACAGATTTCTTTCACTGTGATATTTAATCCACAGGCCAGGAAATAAAAGTCCTCTTCAAACAGAGAAATCCTTTAGATTGGAAATTCTCCAGATATTAAGGTCATGAAGACTGACTGGACCGTCTTAATTCCCTGACAAATAACTTCATGAAAAATATACAGTTTGCCTCTGAATGTAAAGCTACAGCATTACTGAGAGCCAGACCTTCTAGAAGCTCAGAAAGTACTAGAAAAAGGTTGCACAAGAGTCAGTGGGAGGGGCTGGGGTTGTGGCTCAGTGGTTGAGCGCTTGCTTCTCATATATGAGGCACTGGGTTTGATCCTCAGCACCACATAAAATAAATAAAGATATTGTGTTCATCTATAACTAAAAAATATATTAAAAAAAAAAAGAGTCCATGGGAAAGTTGTTCCAACTGATGATGAGCTTGCTGGACACATGGGTTTCCCGTGTGGATTCTACAGAGATGTCCAGGGACCCTCAGGGGTCACCCAGGGTGATGTGAGATTGGAAGGAGGGACAGCTCTTTCCTTATATTGTCACCTGAACCATGACACCCAAACTCTGCAGCCTCTCCACTGAGGCTGTCAGTGGAATGTGCAGTCAACCCTCCACAGTCATGAGGTACTGGTTCCAGAAGCCCTGCCAATACCAAAGGATGCTCTCAGGGCCATCTTCTGCATCTCCTAACACAACTTACTCTGGGCCCCAAGCCCTGGCTAAGGTCTCTGAGAAAGGACCACCTCAGTTGTCCCCTCCTTTTCATCCACAGGACCAGTGACATCACCCCTGCTCACAGCTAGCAACACCACGGTGGCAGAAAAGGACTCGGTGACGCTGACCTGCTCCTCAAATGACACGGAAGTCTCCATCCAGTGGCTCTTCAATGGCTTGACCCTGAAAGTCGGGGATAGGATACACCTGTCCTCAAATGACAGCATCCTGACCATAAACCCGGTCCAGAAGGAGGATACTGGAAAGTATGAGTGTCAAGTCTCCAACGGAGTTTTTTCCCTCAATAGCAACTCCGTCATGCTGGTTGTGAACGGTAAGTGACCCTCTGCCCCTCCTACATCTTACTGGGGGGATTTCTCTACCAATGGTATACAAAATGGATAAAAGTCACAGAGAAAAGGATATCAATTAAGACACTAACACAGTAAGCAGAATTGCACAGTGATTCAGAGTTGAGCCTGTCAGTGGAATGTGCAGTCAACCCTCCATAGTCATGAGGAACTGGTTCCAGAAGCCAAGCCAATACCAAAGGATGCTCTAAGGTCTTATAAAGAATGGCATAGAGCCGGGAGTGGTGGCTCAAGCCTGTAATCCCAGCACTTAGGGAGACTGAGAGAAGAATTGCGAGTTCAAAGCCAGCCTCAGCAACGGCGAGGCGCTAAGCAACTCAGTGAGACCCTGTCTCTACATAAAACACAAAATAGGGCTGGGGATGTGGCTCAGTGGTCGAGTGCACCTGAGTTCAATCTCCATTACCAAAAAAAAAAAGAATGGCATAGTTCCCAGCAGCTTGGGAGGCTGAGGCTGGAGGATCACAAGTTCGAGGCCAGTCTGAAGAGCTTAACAAGGTCCTAGGCAACTTAGTGAGATCCTGTCTCAAAATAAAAATGGCTGTGGACTTAGCTCTGTGATAAAGCAGCCCTGAGGTCAATCCCCAGTACAACAAACAAACAAACAAAAAAGAACGGCATAGTGTTTGCATATAACCACGCATTCTCCCTATTCCCTGTACTTTATTTTGTAGTACTGGGAATGGAACCCAGGGCCTCATGCTTGCTAGGCAAGAGCTCTACCACTGAACTACTTCCAAGCCCTTTTTATTTTTATTTTACTTTTCAGTGCTAGAGATAGAACCCAGGGCTTCACATATAGTAAGAAAGAGCACTAGCACTGAGCTGTTATTTTTATCCACAGCCCTTTTATTTTTATTTTGAGTCAGAGCCTCACTAAGTTGCCCGGGCTGGCCTCAAACTTTCTATCCTCCTGCCTCAGCCTCCCAAGTAGCTGGGATTACAGGTGCACACCAGCATGCCCAGCAACTTCTATATACCTTAAATCAGCTCTAGATTAGTTTGAATATCTCATACAATGTAAATGCCATATAAATAGTTGTTATACTGTATCATTTAAGAAATAATGACAGGAAAAACAAATTCGTACATTTTCAGTGAGAACACAATTTATTTTCTGACTATTTTCCATCTGCAGTTGGTTGAATCCACTTGTGTGAAGTCTGTGGATGCAGAGGGCCGAGTGTACTGAGCTTCTTATCCTGAGGCTGGCATTTTCTGCATGATCTTATACAAGATTCTTTTCTTTTGTTCCTTTTCTTTTTTTTTTTTTTTTTTTTTTTGTACCAAGGACTGAACTCAGGGGCACTTATCACTGAGCCACATCCCCAGCCCTATTCTGCTTTTTATTTACAGACAGAGTCTCATTGAGTTACTTAGCACCTCCATTGCTGAGACTGGCTTTGAACTTGTAATTCTCCTATCTCAGCCTCCGGAGCAGCTGGGATTACGGGCATGTGCCACCATGCCCAGCTCATTCCTTTTTCTTGACAGTATTGAGGATTGAACTCCGGGCTTCCCCCATGCTAGGCAAGGGGCAAACGTTCTAGCACCGAGCTAAATCCCCAGACCTTATTTTATTCTGAGACAGGGTCTGGCTAAGTTGCCCAGGCTGGCCTCAACTGGCAATCCTCCTACCTCAGCCTCCTGAGTTGTGAAACTACAAGCATGTGCCTTGTACCTGGTTCAAGATCTTTTCTGTCTGCTTTTCTGTTAATGGTTTTTTGTTTTTGTTTTTTTTTTTTTTGGCATGTGGTAAAATATACGTAACCTAAGATTTACCGTTGGTAGCCACTTTGAAGTGTGCAGTACCCCAGCATTAACCATGTTCACATTTTGTGCAGCCATTCCCACTGTCTGTTTCCAGAACTGTTCCATCCTTAATGTCCATTAAACAATAACTCACCATTCAGCCACCACTTGACCCAGGATTTCCACTGTTCTACTTGCCATCTCTGTATTTGACTATTCTACACCTCTCATCTATGTGGAATCATGAAATATTTGTCCTTCTGTGTCTGGTTCACTTCACTTAGCATGATGACGTCAAGGTTCACCCATGCTGTCGCATTTATCAGAATTTCATTCTTTATTTTTTATTATTATTATTATTATTATTATTATTATTATTATTATTAGGTTACTGGGAATTGAGCCCAAGGGCACTTACCTACCGAGCCACATCCTCAGCCCTTTTTATTTTTTATTTTGAAATGAGGTCTTGCTAAATTGCTTAGGGGCTCGCTAAGTTGCTGAGACTGGCCTTGAACTTGCGGTCTTCCTGTCTCACCCTCCTGAGCTGCTGGAATTACAAGAATAGGCCACGGTATCCAGCTTGTTTTTACTTTTTTAAAGACAATGATATTGTATAGCTATGCCTGTTGTTTTTTTTTTTAATTTTTTTTTAAATATTTATTTTTTAGTTGTAGGTGGGCAGAATATCTTTATTTTATTTTTATGTGGTGCTGAGGATCGAACTAGTGCCTCCTGCATGCTTGGCGAGCACGCTACCACTGCGCCATAACCCCAGCCCCTATGCCTGGTTTTGTTTATGCATTTATCCATCAGTGGCCTGTGGGGTTGTTTTCACCTTTTGGCCCTTGTGGATAATACTGCTATGAAGAGAAATGTGCAAATATCTGGTTCAGTTTCTGATGTCTGTTCCTTTGGGTCTATACCCAGATATAGAACTATTGGATCAAACGGTAATTATTCATTTGATTTTTTGGGGGGGTACCAGGGATTGAACTCTCTCAAGGAGTACTTGACCACTGAGCCACATCCCCAGCCCTATTTTGTGTTTTATGTAGAGACAGGGTCTCACTGAGTTGCTTAGCACCTCGCCATTGCTGAGGCTGGCTTTGAACTCATAATCCTCCTGTCTCAGCCTCCCTAAGTGCTGGGATTACAGGCGTGCACCACTACGCCCGGCTCCATTTGATTTTTTGAAAAGCCGCTATACTGTTTCACAGTGGCTGTTCCATTTTTCATTCCTACTTAGCGACACCCAGAGTTCCAATTCCCCTACATCCTCAAACTCATTTGTTTTCACTTTGTTTTTTGAGCTTTTTTGTTTTTTAATGGTAACTACCCTAGTGAGTGTAAGGTTGTATCTCATTGTGGTTTAGATTTGCATTTCTCTAATGGATAGAGAGGTTGATTATGTTTCATGGGCATATTGGCTGTTTGTGTATTTTCTTTGGAGAAATTCAAGTTCTTTGCCTATTTTTTAATTGAGTTGTTTGGGTTTGTTGTTGCTGTGTTCTAGTAGTTCTATCTTCATACATTCTGGGCATTAACCCCTTATCAGAGATATTATTTGCAAATGTTTTGTCCCATTCCAGAAGTGGTCTTTTTATTTTCTTATTAATAATGCATTTTATTATTTTGAATGGTTTTTAAATTGACATCATAATCATATACACTTATGGGGTACAGTGGGATGTTTTCATATCTGTACCCAATGTGGAATTATCAGATCAAACTAATTAAGAAATCCATCACCCCTCTATCATTTTTTATGGGAAGACATTTGAAACCCACTCTTAGTCACTTTGAAATATTAACTACTGTTGACTCTAGTCATCCTGCTGTGCAACAGATCTCAAAACATATCCCTCTTGTCTGTCTGAAATTTGGAACCCTTTGCCCAGCAAGGGTTGGTCCTCCCTCCCCGACTACCCATTCTCTGGTAACCACAGTTCTGCTTTCTACTTCTAGAAATTCACTTTTTTTAGAGTCCACCTACAGGTAAGATCCTTTCTGTTTCTGGCTTATTTCAACTTCATGCACTGTCACAGTGATAGAATGTCCTTTTTTGAAAGGCTGGCCAGTGCTCCATTGTGAAATAAGCCACCTTTTCTTTATCCATCCATTGACGGACACTTGACTCTTGTCAATAATGCTACATGAACATGAGAGTTTGGCTTTCTCTCTGACAGACTATTTCAATTCCTTTTGTACCTATATTGAGAAGTGGAATTGCTAGATTATGTGGCTGATAATGTCCTTTGATGCACAGAACTTTTCAGTTTTCATGAGGTCCAATTTATCTGATTTTTGTTATTACGAATGCTTTTGGTGTCATGGCTAAGAAATCACTGTCAAATCCAATGTAATGAAGCACTCATACTACATTTTCTTCTAACAGTTTTATAATTTTAGCTCTTACATTTAGAGCTTTGATCCATTTGGAGTTAATTTTTATAGATGCATTAGGCAAAGGCTCCGATTCATTCTTTTGTATGGATATCATCTTCTCAACATCACTTGGAAAAGAGCCTTTTCCCCATTGGACAGTATTAGCACCCTCATCAAAAATTATCTAGTCAGGTACCATGGCGCACACCTGTAATCCCAGCACTTTGGGAGGCAGAGATAGGAGAATTGCGAGTTCAAAGCCAGCCTCAGCAACAGCGAGGTGCTAAGCAACTCAGTGAGACCCTGTCTCTACATAAAACACAAAATAGGGCTGGGGATGTGGCTCAGTGGTCAAGTACCCCTGAGTTCAATCCCCCGTACCAAAAAAATAAAATTATCTGGCCACAGAGTTGCAGTTAGAAAGAATAACTTCTAATGTTCTGTAGCACAGTAGGATGACTCTGTTTGACTATAATTAATTCTAAATTTCAAAATATCCTAGCAATGATGATTTCAAATGTTCCCCACCCAAAGAAATTATATTAATCTATATGTCTGTCTTTATATCAGTAGCACACTTTTTTGGTTACTGTAGCATTGTACTAAATATTGAGCCTTCCAAGATTGTTTTGGCTATTTGGAGTCCCTTGATAATCCATAATTTTTAGGGCAGATTTTTTTTTTCTATTTCTGCAAAAAGTGTCCCTGGGACTTTGACAGAACTCATATTGAATGTGTAAATCACTTTGGGTAGACTGTCACCTCAGCCATATTAAGTCTTCCAGTCATGAACATAGGATGTTTATTGGTTTCCTTTGATTTTTCTCCCAGCAATGTTTTTTAATTTTCTGTGTGTAATTTTCGGGTGTAATTTTTCAACACTTTGGTGAAGTTTATTTCTAAGTATTTTATTCTTTCTGATGCTGTTATAAATGGATGTTGGGGTTTTTTTTTTTTAGTTTCCTTTTGGATCGTTAGTATGTAGAAATACAAGTGATTGCTGCATATTGCTCTCATTAGCCTGCAACTTTGCTGAATTTGCTTATTAGTCCTAACAGTTTGTGGAATCTTTGGGTTTTTCTTCATATGTTAATGTCATCTACAAACAGAGAAATTTTACTTCTTTCTAAGATGCCTTTTATTTCTTTTTTCTTTTCTTTTTTCCCCTAGTTGCTCTGGACTTATAATACTAAGTTGAATAGGAGTGGTAAAAGCAAGCATCTTTGTATTTTTCCTGATATAGAGGAAAAGCTTTTAGCCTTTTACCATGGCATACAATGCTATCTTGGGCTTTTCGTATATGTCCTTTGCAATACTGAGGTGGTTTTCATCTAGTCACAGTTTGAGTGTTTTTCTTATTATGAAAAGATGGTAAATTTCATCCATACCTTTTTAAAGTTTTGGGTTTTTTGTTGTTTGTTAGTTTGTTTTGGGTACCAGGGATTGAACTCAGAGGTACTCAATCACTGAGCCACATCCCCAGCCCTATTTTGTGTTTTATGTAGAGACAGGGTCTCACTGAGTTGCTTAGTGCCTCACCATTGCTGAGGGTGGCTTTGAACCCCCGATTTGCCTGTCTCGGCCTCCCAAAGTGCTCAGATTACAGGCGTGCGCCACCGCGCCCGGATGTTTGTTTATTTTTGAGACAAGGTCTTCCTAAGCTGCCCAGGCTGGCTTTGACGTTAACAATCCTCCTGCCTCAGCCTCTGAAATAGCTAGGCTTACAGATGGGCACCAACCAGCACAGCTGGCTTGTCAATTACTTTTACCGATTCAATCTCTTTTCAGATATCTTCTTTCTTCATGATCGTGTATTTCTAGGAATTTGTTCATTTCATCTAGATTATCCAGTTGGTGGCACACCATTTTTCACAGTACTCCTAGAACTGAAAAATCTACCCTAAAATTAGTATGCATTATCAAGGGACCTCAGTACTCTTATTCTGAAGCAGTGATAGTAATATCTCCAATTTCACTTCTAATTTCAGTAACTTGAATCTTTTCCTTTTTCTTAATCTAGTTAAATGTTGTCAATGCTACTTGTCTTTCCTGAAGAACTTTTGATTTCATTGATTTCTCTACTTTTTTTTAGTCTTTATCTTTAATCTTTACTTCTCTCCTTCTACTAGGTTTGGATTTAATTCTTTCTTTTTATACATCCTTAAGTTATAAAGTTAGATTGTTGATTTGAGATTTTTTTTAAATGCAAGAATTTATAGCTATACATTTGTTGTACGAGGTTCTTAACTTCTTTGAGCCTTAGATTTCTTGACTGAAAATTGCAAAAAAAAGTACTTGCTTCATGGTATTGTTTTAAAGATTGAATGTAATAATCAATTTACCCTTCAGCAAAATGCCACACACAGAAGAAATGTTTCATAAATGTTAGCTGCTATGACTACTATCACCATTAGCCTCAAAGTCAGGTACCCAGATCCACCTCTTATTAGCCACATGAATTTAAGTAAGCCTTTTCACCACTTTGAGTCTCAGTTTTTTCATTCATAAAATGGAAAGAACATCTATCTGACAGGCTATTGGTCTGTTGTTGTTGTATTGTTTTTATTTTTTGAGACAGAGTGTCACTAAATTGCTGAGGCTGGCCTCCAGTTTGAGATCCTCCTGCTCTGACCTCCCAATCACTGGGATTACAGGCTTGTGCAACTGTGCCCAACTATTGACAAGCTGGTTGAAGAGATCGAATGAGATACATACAAAGTATTCAGCACAGGGTCTCCATACCAGTAGCCAACATTAGCATTAGCCATCAGCCTTGAGTTAAACAGTGAGGGCTATATCCCAAATAGTTGCCACAGAAATAAAGAAGAAACAGATGCAAAAAGTATTATATATGGGCGGGGTGGGTGTTACACACAAAAATAAAACCACTGGGACATGGTTACTGCCTAAACATGGGAGAGAAAAAAAGGAAGTTAAATGCAAACTTTTGAGGCTGGTGTTGGTTTGCATCCCTGAGATGCAGCCATGAGGGGATTAAACAAGAAAGATAGTGATTGGGGGAATGCCAGTGAAGGCAAGCGGAATAAGAGTGGGCGGAGCCTGGGAAAGGCCTCAGACCACTGGGCAGAGCTGGGAGCAGGACAAGGAGGAGCAGGAGGAAGTGTTGGAAGACAGTGTGGCTCTGAAGAGAGTTTCTGCATGGCCAGTGGGGAGTTCTCAGACTCACCCACCAGAGAAAGACCTCATCTTGCAGAATTGGGCTTCCTTGCCAAACCCTACAGGGGCTGTGGGAAGCATGGTCTCTGGGCAGAGGAGGTGGACCCAGAGTGCTCTCCTCTGGGCTTCCTGTCAATTACAGAAGAGGCACCTTGAAGAGGCACCTATTCAAGGATCCTCCAATTGGGATGCCCAGAAAAAGATGCAACCATAAAACGGTTGGCAGTCAACCAACCAAAAATAGCAACTGCCAGGTTTCCAGCATCTTCAAATGACTCCCGAAAGGGCAGGGTGGAATTGAAGGAAGACCCATCACCAACCTAGAAACTGGGAGTGGAGAAGATTGCAAATCACCTCCCAGCACCCTTCCACTGAAAATTCATCCCTGGAAGGAACAGAGACTACTTGGTGCTGAGAGACCTTCCCCAAGGCACTCCCGTGGTCAAATCTTTCACCTTCATTTCTTCTTCTCTTTTCTTTTCATAGCAGCTGGCCCAGACACAACAGATGATGGTGGCCTCTCGCCTGGAGCCATTGCCGGCATCGTGATTGGAGCCTTAGCAGGAGTGGGGCTGATAGCAGGCCTGGTGTATTTCCTGTTTTTCAGGAAGGCTGGCGGGTATGGTGTCTTTCCTCCTCTTCCATTTTCTCCAAGGCCAACTGCCACCCTTGGGAGAGGGAAAGGACTTCTTGACCTCCATCTCTGGGACTGGGTCTCCTTCCCTTTCCTAAACTCCTACTTCCTAGTGTTCATCCCTGTGGGTTGTGGTGCTCCCTGTCCTCATGATCCCTGTCCTCCCTCTTGGACGTGGTTATCCTCATCCCCATCCAGTTTGGAGGAATGGATCCAATTATGTTCCCCTGCCCCCCCCCCCACACACACACACCCCTTCAGGAAGCCAAGGTCCAAGAAGGAAAACAGGAAATGAAAGGAGTATTAGGAGAAAGCAAAATTCTTGCTCTATTGACCACAGTAGCAGGAGGAGGTAAGGATAGGACAGGAGGAGAATCTACGAGAAAGTGGGAACCACCAAAGTCATCTTGAACAATAAATAAAGGGGAAGGGGAATAACCCAGAATCCACCCATGGAGAACAAAACAGAAGAGCGTGTTAAGGTAGAAAGGTAAGAAGTCAGTGCAGAAGCAGTTGATAAAGAATAGACCTGCCGGGCTTGGTGGCGCACCCCTGTAATCCCAGTGGCCTGAGAGACTGAGGCAGGAGGATCACAGGTTCAAAGCCAGCCTCAGCAACTTAGCGAGGCTATAAGCAACCTAGTGAGACCCTATCTCAAAATTAATAAAAAATAAAAAGGGATAGGGATGTATCTCAGTGGTTAAGTGCCCCTGGGTTCAATCCCTGGCACCAAAAAAAAGAAAATAAGAAAAAAAAATGAATAGACCTGTGCAGCAGATGTAGCTCAGTGATAGTGTTTGTACTGGGTTGAGTCCTCAGCAACAGAAAAAGAAAAAAAAAAGATAGACCTAAATGTGAACATCCAGCAAACAGGAGAGGAGTCAGCACTTAAGGAATCATGGTTATATTAAAGACTGAGGTCCTCAGAGGGTCAGCAGGACCAGCCCAGTATGAATGGACATCAAGGAGCACTGAAGAATCTTCTGCTAACTGTGTCCTTCCTAACTCAGGGAGCAAAAGTCCTGTGCTCGGGAATAGCAGTCACAGTGTCTGATATTTGTTTAGGGCAAGCGACCAGCACGATCTCACAGAGCACAAACCCTCAGCCTCCAACCACAGTAAGTAAAGCTACTCGCCCAGTGAGAACAGTCCACTCCACACGTGCCCTGTCCCTGCAGGAAATGCCACCATCACAGACCACTCCCTCCTTTCTGATTCTGACAGAAAAGATCTCTACTGCCCAGCCCGAAGTTGGTGCAGGTTCTCACACCCTTCCCAGCCACAAGACTGTCTGGGCCCCTGAGACAGGTTAGGCAGGCCTGAGTCAACCACAGTTCCAGGAGCCATTTCCTCCCCTCATTCCTTCCCCTCCTGCTCTATTAGGGATGTGGGCATTCTCCCTTGGTGAGACTTTCCTTGTCTTGTGGGTGTGCTGTGTGCTGCGGGCCTCAATGCCCCTCCTTGCCATGGGATCGTGTTGCTGAGAAACATATCTGTGTGAAAAATCAAGGCTGATAGACACGTTCAGGGGTGGACGGAGGCCTCCTTGGCTCTGTCCCTGCCCTCCTCTGGTACTAGTGGGCTGGGTCTGGACCACAGACTCCAAGGGAAGTGGATTCCTTAATGGATCATGGGCCACCTCCTTCAGCTCCCCACCCCAGCCACCACAGCCTGCCACCTCCTTCACCTAGAGGCACAAGGCCTTCACAGCTCAGCGTTTCCATGGGTTGGTGACTCCTCTTTTGTTTCCTCAGGTCCGGGCCCCTCTGACCACGCTCCTGATAAGGTAAGCACAGCCCGTTGCTCGTTCATGTTCCCCCAGAGAGAATGGAGTATTCTTGAGGACAAAAGGTGAGACCACGTCTGGGTCTAAATTCTTCAATGCAACAACCAAGAAATATTGGTTAGTCACAAGTCTACCTCACGGCAAGAACGTGTCCTTTGCAATTGTCCTTATCCTGCATTTAAACCCTGGTGGCCACTCTTAGCTCTGTGCACCCTTGACAGGGACCTTAACTTCTTTAATTTTCAGTTTTGTCACCTGTAAACTGGGCAATCTGCTCACTTCAATAAACTAAAAGGATTAAGGAGTTAAATACATAAAACACCTCATACACTTCCCAGCACAAGGGAGGTACCCCGTCCTTCTCCCATGCCTACCTCAAGCCAACCCTGCTCTTACTAGCAAAGGGGAGTATCCATTCTAATGCATCTGAGGTCCTGGCTCCTTTATTTTATAATCATCTTTACAGAATTTTTCTCATCTTAACCTTTCAATTGAGCGTACACATATACTTAAGTCACAAGTGTACTTTTTCCACGCATGGTCTTTCACCAGGGGAACACACCCATGTCTGTAGCACCCCAATCCAGACACTCCATTACCATCTCCCTGTCCCCAAGAAGAACCCTTTTAGTCACTTCCCTACAAAATGGGCCACCGTCCAGATCTATAAGGGTAGAAGTGAGGATACGGCATATCCCCATATGCATCTGGTTTCACTCAGCTTTGTCTTATGAGATTCATCCACACTGTTGTTATTATTATTTTTTAAATTTTTTTGCAATGCTGGGAATCGAACCCAGGGCCTCATGCATGCCAGGGAAGCGCTCTACCAGTGAGCCACATTCTCATGACTGGGGTATGGGATTCCATTGTATCAACACCATCATCCGCCTCTCCTAACCATCATTCATCAGGATGCTAGCAAGCAGAGAAATGAGTAACCAAAGTCCCCTTCCAAAGCTAAATGTCTAGAAGAGGTGGCCGCACAGTATGGTCGAGTGCCACCGGCTGGGGCGAATCTCCACCAACACTGACTAAACTGCTGCTCCTACTTTCCAGGTGGATGAAGTTGAATATTCTTTTCTGAACTTTAATGCCCAGCAATCAAAGCAACCAACTTCAGCCGCCTCCCCGTCCCCAGCAGCCACAGAAACCGTTTATTCTGAAGTGAAAAAGAAGTAAAGCAACCTGTTCTGCTCGCTGCACTGGTGATGTGCTCCAAGTCTCAGCTCCCTTGCCCTCAGGGGAAAAGGAAAGAAGTCTCCACTCCACCCCATTACAGCACCTCCCTTCAGTGTCAATAGACGGAAAGAACATCCGGGAGTGTGCGGGCAAACTGATCTTCCTCCTCAAGGAAATTTGGCAAAGTAGACTTTGGGAGAGAATTGCAGAACCTTCCTGTCCCTCCTGGCTTCCTGACCTAGACTTGTTTTAAATTTACTTATCCAGTGTACCCATCCCTTCCCAGCCCAGTCCTGGCCTATCAGATTCTAACTTGAATTTTCCATAACCTTGAAGGTTATGTCGTTTTCCACTGGAGTACTTATGCCAGGAAAAAAAGAGAGAAAGAGAAAGTAAAAAGCAGTAGTAGCTTTTCCATTCTCTCCAAAATCTGGTGTGAACCCACCATCCACAGGAAAATCAAATATATAACCAACAGTGAATCTTTGTCTACTGTTAGGGTCACCTACCCTCAGGAGCAGGGTCTGAGCACCTTGCTGCTTAGCTAGAATACCACTTAAGCCCTTTGGCAGACCTGTTCCCAGAGAACCTACCAGAAGCAACTGGAAAATTATCTGCCAAGGTTCATAAGGCAATTCCTAATGAAAAACGCAAAAGTCGCACCTATACCTTTTAATATCTGGATGAGTATTATTCAAGGAAGTGCCCAGAAAAGATTACAGCTTTGGAGGGGTATAGGGGAGTAGGCCTTTAATAGACACAACCTGCTGAGAACTTGAAGAAGGAGCAGAGAGCTATCCTTCATAAATTATTTAAATTATTGTTAAAGAATGTGTAATTGGGGATATCAGGGTTTGGGTTTTTTTTCCTCCTTTTCTGAGACTTTCTACCATTTTAATCTTTGTAACTACTTACTTACGTGAACGGGATTATTCTTACTCAGTTTAGCTGTGTAGGCTAATCAGACTGCCTGAAGTGAAAGAAGCCACCAAAATGTCTCAGGCCCTTGGCCAGGAGCCTCTATAGCTTTTTTGTCAAGAGCTCCAAATAGAAAATAAGAAGAGGCTTTCCTCATTCGTACCAGGAATGGACCAGTCACCAGCTATCCCTCTCCATGTTTCTACCTGTACTTTCTCTCCCTATCTGCCCTGCCATCTCAGGAAACTCTGGCCTCTGTGAGGGTGTGTTTGGGTCTTCAAAAGTGGGAGCTTCTGAAGGGAACACCACGGCTCATACCGATGGCCTTGTTTACAACCCAGAAACCCACACTGGTGCTCATGCCCTCGCGGCTTAAGGGCTGTGAGAGGGTGTTAGGACATAGTTAGGGGGAAGAGGTAACTGGCCCTGGGTTTTCTGCTCTGAAACTTATCTTTTCTTATATAGGGTCAATGAATCCCCATAGAGTCAATGAGTCCCCATGTGTCTTAGGATAAAAATGAAAGACAGGAAAAGGAAAGACAAATGTACTTCTAATGCAGTCTTCTGCTACACAGATGGAATCTCTTTGTGGCTGTTAAGGGAAAGGTTGTATTGGATATTTGCTGCTTGATTTCCTGCTCTGCCTAACAAGCTTCCTTCAAGAGAATTCACTGGGAATTCTCCTACTCAGGTACCTCCTCAGGGATTCCTAGCCCTGACAGAGACTGTATATACTTTCCCTCATCCATGCTATGCTGGGTTATTTAATTTTGCCAGACTAAGGCCACTTCTGAATTATTTGTAAAATTTGGTCTATATTTATAATAAAAAATCATATATCAGACACCCATATGCTGTCCCATGGTTGGTACTACTTTAGACAACACGTGTTTGTAGACAGAAAGAAAAGACTACTCAATGGGTCCACCTATTTTTAAGTCAACCCATATCTGATCCAGCGATCAGAATTACTAAATGCATTTGCACATCTGCTAGCAAAGTGAGTACATCTGGGAGCCACAGGCCACAGCTCCAGCCTGCTCGGAAGGAACTGCTTCTCTTTCTCAGGGAGAGGAGATGCCGTCCCTCTTCCTTAGGGGCAAGTAACACTCCCCACACAGATGTCTCCAGGGAATCAGAGGTAGCAACACAACTTTCACTCACAAGGCCCTCCACAAGCTCAGGCATATAGAAATCTCTCTAGCATCTTCCATCTCTGTTATCAGTTCTTTTCTTCTGCCTTCTTAAAGAGCCAACCTCAATAACTTTCATTTATTGATTCCACTAGGTATTAACCTATGCTCTCATTCTCGTCACTTGCAAACGGTTGAAAGGTGTGTGTTCTTTCCCTCCCCCATCCCCTGTTTCTCCATACCCAAGACCGCTGGAAGCAACATAAAATTAGTCTGTGCCTTGTGGCCAAATTCAAAGGAATTCTCGCCATCCTCACACTTCATTTTACATCATCTAACACCACAGCTGACTTTTTTCTCTTCTGGGGCATTCTTCCCCCACCTCTGTTGTACCCCTACACTAGAACTAGTCCTCAGACCCTACGTGCCTGCCCCCACCCACCCTCTCCTCAGCTTCAAAGAGCTCTCAGTGATGGCTCCTGCATCTGTGTCTCTGGCCCCTAGAACTCATGGAACCCACATCCAAATATCTCCTGAACTACTCTTTATTGAAATTGACTCTCCTCCTCAACACATTCATTGCTGTCAGTGACACCCCCAAAGTTCACTGCGCTGTCATTTCTCAGATTCAATACATCATCAAAGTCTGTTATATTTTTTGGGGGGGCGGGGCTGCAAGGAAGTAAAACCAGGGGTATTTTTACCCCTGAGCCACACCCCCAGCTCTTTTTATATTTTTATTATTTATTTATTTATTTTTATTATTTTTATTTTGGTACCAAGAATTGAACTCAGGGGCGCTCGACCACTGAGCCACATCCCCAGCCCTATTTTGTGTTTTATGTAGAGACAGGGTCTCACTGAGTTGCTTAGCACCTCGCCATTGCTGAGGCTAGCTTTGAACTCACGATTCTCCTGTCTCAGCCTCCCTAAGTGCTGGGATTACAGGCTTGCACCACCACGCCCAGCTTCTTTTTATTTTTTATTTAAGATAGGGTCTCACTAAGTTGCTGAGGCCAACCTCCAACTTACCATCCTCCCATCTCAGCCTCCCAAACCTCTGGGATTACAGGCTTGCACCACCACACCAGGTCTGATGATTCTTTTTAACATCTTTCAGTCATGTGGTTCTCTCTGTTGCCACAAACCTAACTGCCCTGGCCCTTCAACAACTGCTCCCAATACTGCTTGACTTGTTTTTCTCCTGAAGTCTTCCTCGCATTCTGCTGCCTCATTACCTTTCTAAAAATGAGTTCATTCTCCTGCTCAGGAATCTACAGCGGAGCCAGGTCTAATCACTAGTAATCCCAGGGACTTGAGAGGTTGAGGCAGGAGAATCACAAGTTGGAGGCCAGCCTCAACAACTTAGCCAGACCCTGTCTCAAAGTAAAAAGGACTGCTGGATGTGGCTCAGCGGGGCAGTGCTTGCCTAGCATGCTCAAGGTGCTGGGTTCGGTCCCCAGTATCCTTAGATCAGTTCAATTTTTTTTCTTATGAATCTTACCAATTTCACCACCATTTCCCACATAATTCCTCCATTCTAATTAGACATGTGTCTCTACACATCCCTGCCCCTCTAGCCGATGTCTACTAATTCTTAGTCCCAATATTCTGCCTAAAGACGTACTCCAAACAGGGTGATCTCTCCATTAGCTGCACTGCAGTTACCCTCATCCTCATCACAAGCAACCTTTGACCTCAAGTACGACAAAGATTGGCGCATGAATGTGTGAATCTGAGACTAAGGACACCACCATGTGTGGCTGAGGACCTTTTCCTAATGACCAAATTACATGTTCATGAAAAGTACAAAAATAAGAGAGATGGGGTCCCTGCCCCCAGGAACATAAAGCCCCAAACAGAAAATAGACATGGAAAAATAATAGTAATACAAAAATAGAAAGGGATACATGTCTGTAGAAGACAGAAATTGAATGGAAAATACGGCTCCACATTGGAATCCCTGGAAAGATTGTTAAAAGAATAACCGATGCTCAGACACCACACACAGGTTCCCATTTCATTGGTCTGGAGTGGGACCCAGGCATTGGTAATTTTTAAACCTTCTACATGCTCCTGATGCATGGCCAGGGTGGAGAATCCCTGCTATAATAGATCAGAGGTAGGCCTACATTGATGGTTTTTAGTTAAAGTTATACATCAGAGTTACCTAGTTACTTTTTCAACATACAGAGCCTATACTCCATCCCTGGAGAAGTGGGGACAGTATGCCTGGGCTTGTGTATTTTTAAAAACTCACAAGTGATTCTCACATACATTCCTCATTAGGAAACAGTGACCTGGGGCATGGGTAGGATTGAAAAGATGGAAGGGTAGTTGGAAGAACATGGGATGTGATGGGCGTGAGGTGAACAATCTATTCTGCAAGGTGGAGAGAAACTCGAAAAGAAACGGGGCAACGGCTAAAAGTTTAAAGATGGATGCTCCTGCTTCTTTTGCATTGAGATGGCTGGTTTTGATGTCTAGTTAGTAGAACATTTCGACAAGGGCAACCCCGGCCCTGTATGGGACGAGGGGCTGTTTTGAACCCAGTCAGTACTGTGTGCTGTATGAATTAACGAGCAGGAGAGATGTGTGATTGTGAGCATCCATCTCCCGCAGTAATCATGGTGCTGGCTTTCAGTGGTGTATCAAGCAGCTGCATGAAGATGCTAAGATGCATAAGAAAATCCCAAAACATCTCACAGGATGGTGAACGGAGAATTACTTGCTTAAAACCTGACAGTCACAGATACAACCTGGATGTTGACGAATACTAATGAAGTGAATTGTCACCAGCTCTAGTCACTTCAGTTTGAATGACTGTGGCTGTGTGCCCGTTCAGCAAGGCCAGTTTGCTGAAAAGTTCATAGGATAGAACAACTTCTGACTAGTATTGCGAAGTTTCCTTTTTGTGTTATATGAAAACCTGGTGATAAGGGGCTGGGGTTGTGGCTCAGTGGTAGAGCGCTTGCCTAGCATGTGTGAGGCACTAGATTCAATTCTCAGTACCACATACAAATAAATGAATAAAATAAAGGCTCATCAACAACTAAAAATAAAAATATTTTAAAATTCTTTAAAAAGAGTATGTGTAGCATAGAGAATATGCAAAGTCAGTACTAATAAACACTTCTCCCCCATAATTTAAAAAAAGAAAGGAAGGAAGGAAGACAGAAAGAAAGAAAACCTGGTGATAAGATAAACATCCAGAAAAGGCAGACGTGAAGAGAAAGCATTTAGTTTTGTTTTTAATTCATAGCTAAACCATAAACTAATGGGTTTTTAACAGAAAGTTCTTGACTTTCACATAATTAACTTTGTAATCAAATTATTGATGCATGACCAGGGTGGAAAACTCCTGCTATAATAGATCAGAGCTAGGCCTTTAATTACATAATTGTAATTAAAACTGAGTAAAAGTTTTAATGTGCAAATGACTTATGAATGAATTTAGTGATATTTGTATAGAGAAGTCATTGAGCACATTAAGTGGTTAGTAGCCAAGTCATGGAATATTTAGTCAGAGAAATGTGAAGTAGGTATTGAAAATGAAGGGAGAACATAGTCCAATAATAAAATTTTTATTAACCACCCCCTAAAAAAAAGACTGCCAATTCCAAGTGTGGTGAGGATGGGAAATAACTGGATCTCATATACTGCTGATGGAAATCCACAATGGCACAGCCACTCAAAGAAACGGTTTGATGGTTTCTTAAAAAGTTTTTATACAGGGCTGGGATTGTAGCTCAGCGGTAGCGCGCTTGCCTCGCATGCGTGAAGCCCTGGGTTCGATCCTCAGCACCACATACAAAGCAATAGAATAAAGACATTGTGTCCATCTACAATAAAAAAATATTAAAAAAAAAAAAAAGTTTTTATACACTCTATAATCCATCCATCCCACTCTTAGCTGTTTACTCAAGAGAAATGACAATGTATTTCCATGAAGAACCATACATGACTGTTCAAAGCAGCATTTTTTGTAATGACCAAAAAGTGGAAATAATTCAAATGACCATCAGCAAATGAATATATAAGCAAACCGTGTTGTATCCATAGGACAGAATTTACTATTATTCTTCAACTAAAGTGTTCAAACTACTTGTAAAAAATGGACTCATCTTGCTGGGAATGGTGGAGCATGCCTGGGATTACTTCAGACCAGGAGTTCAAGAATGTCCTGGGTTACATAGTGGGACCCTGTCTTGGAAAAAAAAAAAAAGCAAAACAAGGGATGAATCTTTAAAATATCATGTTGTAGCCAGGTGTGGTGGCGCACTCCTGTACTCCTAGCAGCCCAGGAGGTTGAGGCTGGAGGATAGCAAGTCAAATTCAGCTCAGGAATTTAGCAAGACCTTAAACAATTTAGCGAGAACCTGTGTCTCATTTTCTGGGTTTGTGTCCCTCTGCCCTTTACTGGGGATTGAACCCAAGGGCACTTAACAACTGAGCCACATCCCCAGCCCTTTTTATTTATTTATTTATTTATTTATTTATTTATTTATTTTTGGTACTGGGGATTGAACTCAGGGGCACTCGACCACTGAGCCCCATCCCCACCCCTATTTTGTGTTTTATGTAGAGACAGGGTCTCACTGAGTTGCTTAGCGCCTCGCCATTGCTGAGGCTGGCTTTGAACTCGCAATTCTCCTGTCTCAGCCTCCCAAAGTGCTGGGATTATAGGCGTGAGCCATGGCATCCAGCTTATTTTTTATTTTTGAGACAGGACCCACTACATCAACTCTCATGCTGTGCAAAATCAGACACAAAGAAGCATATATTATATATACAACTTAAATGATGCCAAAAATAGGCACTTCTAACTAACAATGCTAAGAATTCACCAAAGAGGGGTGGGATTAATTGTAAAGGTGCTCAAAGGAATTCAGAGATAGTGGAATTGTTCTACATCACAATTCAGGTGTGATTGTGTGGGTGTACACATTTACCAAAATCAAATTGTAAAGTCCAGGAGTGTAGCTCAGTGGTAGAGTGCTCATCTAGCATGCAAGAGGCCTTAGATTCAATCCTCAGCATCACGGAAAAAAAAGAAAAAAAATCAAAGTTTACACTTAAGATCTGTATGTATTTCAGTGTATTTTAATTTTTGCCTCAATTTGTTGTGGGGGTGGGGAAAGTACTGGATTTTAAATCAGGAGCATTTAACCACTGAGCCACAATCCCATTTTTTGAGAAGGTTTTGCTAAATTGCTGAGGCTGGCTTTGAAGTTGCAATCCTCCTGCCTCAGCCTCCCGAGCTGCTGGGGTTACAGGCCTGCACCACCATGCCAGGCTAATTTTTACCTCAATTTTCAAAAATAAAATATGTGGCTAATTCAATCTATTGGGTACAAAGCACCAATATTCATTCTATTGTTGCTTTATAAATTACCGTGAACTCAGTAGCTTAAAACAACACTTGTTTATTAATTCACAGAGTTGAGCTCCTTGCAGTCACAGGTTGAGGTCTCCATTGAGTGTTGATAGCTGGGACCATTCTCAGAAGCTAGAGGAAGTTCCAGGTCCCAGCCCCATGACTGTTGCATTTCAGCAACAGAGAGCCTCCTGCTCACACTTCTATAGTCTCTGATTTCCCTTTCTGAGACCAGCCAGAGAAACTCTTTGCTTTTAAAAGGTTTATGGGATTAGATTAGGTCTACTTAGATAATCTCCTTGATTAACTCAAAATCAACTGATTTGTAGCCTTAATTATATCTTCAAAATCCTGATTGCCAGAGCTGGGTAAGGTGGCACACACCTATAATCCCAGTGGTTTGGGAGGTTGAGGGAGGAGGATTGTGAGTTCAAAGCCAGCCTCAGAAATTTAGTGAGGCTCTAAGCAACTCAGCAAGACCCTGTCTCTATCTAAAACATAAAAAGGGCTGGGGACGTGGCTCCGTGGTTAAGTGCCCCTGGATTCAATCCTGGGTAGCAAAAAAAAAAAACAAACTTTTTTTTTAAATCCTGATTGCCACGCAAAGTAACCATCTTGAATGGGAGGTGATAACTCGTCATATTCTCCATTCAGGGAGAGGCTGGGGGCCATCTTACAACTCTTTGTGCCACAGCACTACATGAAGCTGTCCCTGTTCCTAAGGACCTTCCCCAAAGGGATCCCTGAGGGATCCCAAAGGGACCCCTGAGGGGTCCTGTTCTGCAGGAGGAGGCAAAGAGTATGGTCAGACCAACTTAAAGTGAGATAAGAAACCGTTATTAGTCTATTCTTGCTGCCCTAACAGAGCATGACACACTGGGAGACTTAAACAATGGAAATGTGTGTGTGTGTACGACTGGGTCAAACTCAGGGTCTCTTGCATGCTAGGTAAGCACTCTACCACTAAGCTACACCCCCAGCCCTAACAATGGAAATTTATTTCTCACAGTTCTGGAGATCCAAGATATCGAGGTATCAACAGATTTAATTTCTTCTGTTTTATTTTCCTTTTTTTTTAAATTTAAATCAAACTAAATTTCTTTTTAATTGATACACACACCCAAATTAAATCAGGTGACATATCCATCTCCTCAAATATTTGTCATTTCTTTCCTTCTTTTTTTTTTTTTTTTTTCTGTATCCGGGATTGAATGCAAGAGTGCTTAACCACTGAACCACATCCACAGCCCTTATTTTGAGACTGTGTCTCACTGAGTTGCTTAGGGCTTTGCTGCATTGCTGAGGCTGGCCTCGAACTTGTGATTCTCCTGCCTCAGCCTCCTGAGTAGCTAGGATTAGACATGCACCACGCTTGGCATAGTCAGGGTTTTTTAAAGAGCCCTTATATTTTAGGAGTACCATTGAAATATTTATAGATGAAATAATTCGATGTTTAGGATTTCTTAGAAAACAATCCTGGTTTGGGGAGGGAGACGTAGATGAAGGATAATTGTTGAAGCTGGGCAACAAGCATGTGTAAGTTCATTATACTGTTGGCTCTACTTTTGTAATTGTTTGAAAATTTCCAAGAAAATTAAAAAGTCCTTGTTCTCTAAAAGCTAACAACAAGAGTCAGCTAGACTAACAAATAGACTCTCATGTAATTAATCTATCCACAAAGTGCTAGGCAAGCTCCAAGGCCCATGAGTGCCCGAGATAGGCTGAAGGAGTTAGAGGAGTCACAGGAAAGACTCCCTTTGGCCAGTCTTTAAAGAATAGTATCCCAGGGCAGACAAGCAGGTAGGAAAGCAGGCAGGTGGTAGGTGGCTGGGCTTCCCGCTCACTCCGGATGACTCACTGGTGGCCATGTTAGGCAAGAGCAAAGGTTCCAGAGCCAGACCACCTGGTGTTCCAGAATCCAAGAGCCCCAGCAGGGTGACATCAGGCCGGCTCTGGGCTTTGGCTTCTTTATCTATAGAACAGGGATTATATTGATATATACGAAGTTAGTGTCAAGAGTCAAGAAGTTAATCCATGTGTAAACACTTAGAAGATACTGCATGAGTCAGTACACCTGTAATCCCAGGGACTCGGGAAGATTACAAATTCAAGGCCAGCCTCAGCAATTTAGGAAGGCCCTAAGCAACTTAGTGAGATCCTGTCTCAAAAAATACAAAGGGATGGGGATGCAGCTCAGTGGTAAAGTGTCTCTGAGTTCAATCTTCAATATCAAAAAAACAAACAAGTAAAAAAAAAAAAACCAAAAAAACAAAAAACCTGGGCGAACAAGAGATGTTAGCTATTAGCAATGGTTGTGACCCCTAATACTCCATCACACATTCTGAAAATCTCAACTAATTGTTTGTTATCTGTATTCTTTTTGTTAAGACTATAAATTTGTAGACACTGTATTTTATTTATCTCAGTAACCTCAGAACCCAGTCTCAGGCCATGCCCCTACTAGACTTTGATCAGGAAACTAATTCTCAGCCTCTGTCTGACCTTCTCCTTGTTTTGCTGTTATACCTTCAGTTCTGCAATTCCTGGGCTTCTGTTAGCTTCCTTCCTTCTTCCCACGGATTCTGTACCAGGAACATCCATTCACTAATTGTGACCTCCCTGGCAAACATTCCAACGCCAGCTCTCCCTGTGCCCACAGGTACAGCATTGCCTAAACCACCTCATTCTACAATTAATGAAGGCTAACGGTAGGCTGAATTCTAGACCATTGGCCTCATACCCATCTGTAAGAAGTAGAAATCTAGAAAAGACAAAAGCAGGTAAGATGGTAGGCACAAAGTGAAACCTTCAAGGTAGCCTCAGCTCTGAGGAAATCCTATAGACATATCTGTGCAGTCAGCTAATGCCTCACTCTGGTGTTCTGGGAGTTCAGAAACAGCTAGAAAGGAGAAGGAGGCACAGTGAGAAGGGCCCAGCTTCCTATAAATTTTTTGCTTTGCAAACTTCAGACATCCTTATTTTCCCTCAAGAGCAGACTCAAGGAGGAAGATACACAACCACAAACCGCTAGACTCTAAAGTAGGAAGGTCAGCAGCAAGTCCCTCTGTGTACCAAGTGCCCTCTGCCCTGAGCCACGATGCAGGGCTGGACCATGATCCTGGTCTCCCCAGGAGTGGCCGTTACTGGTAGATCATTAACCAACCACCCAGGTGCAGAAGGAAATGGGGAACGCTGAAGTCCCTCTTCCCCTGCCCATTCCCCGTAAGCTTCCTCTGGGAAGACAATCAGACATCTGCTGTGCCAGATGCAAGGGTTCTGTACGATGAAGAAGGTCGGGGAGAGAAAGGAAGAGAAATGGGGCCCTGAGGGAGCACATTGAAAAGGGCAGCTTGAACATGCTTTGTTTAAAGGTCAAAGTCTCACGAAGCCAGCGAAGTGCCGCAAGCCTGTAATCCCAGCACTTTGTGGAGCTGAGACAGGAGAATCGCGAGTTCAAAGCCAGCCTCAACAACGGCGAGGCGCTAAGCAACTCAGTGAGACCCTGTCTCTACATAAAACACAAAATCGGGCTGGGGATGTGGCTCAGTGGTCGAGTGCCCTGGGTTCTATCCCCGGTACCAAAAAAAAAAAAAGTCTCACGAAGCGCCTCTGAAGCGCCCAATTCCACCGGGATCCAGAGCTTTCCCTGCTTGGGGCTCCAGGAGGAAAGACGGGGAGCTGGGAACGGGAAGGCCAATCGATACAAGGTATTAGAAACCTATGAAACCAATATAAAGTCCTAGTGTGTGATTATAAGGAAGTGACACTGGCTTCCTTGTAGGCCTCAGACTGATTTGTTGTTGTTGTTGTTATTTTAGGGTTTGCGTGTGTGTGTGTGTGTGTGTGTGTGTGTGTGTGTGTGTGTTGCCAGGGGTGGAACCCAGGGGTCCTGCGCCTGCTAGGCAAGTGCTCTACCACCGAGCCACACCCCTAGCCCTTCAGACTGATTTTGAAAGTAACTTTACATGATAAGTAACCAAAATATTTTGAGTAATAACCAAATTTTTAAAATTTTTTTTTAGTTGTCAGTGGACTTTTATTTATTTATTTATTTTTACTTGTATGTGGTGCTGAGGAGCGAAACCAGGGCCTCACACATGCCAGGCAAATGCTCTACCACTGAGCCACGACCCCAGCCCCCCAAATTTTTTAAAATAAATGTTTATTTATTCCCAGGACAACTCCTTTTAGGGTACCCATGTTGATCTGGATATGATATACTTGCTAAAGGAATCCCCTACCTGTAATTGACAGGAGTCCCCTAACTTTATCATGTTAATTTACATGAGACTGAGAAACAGTCCAATATTAGAAGAAAATTGAGGAGGCCAAGGCCCCCAGCAGGAGCTTTCCTGGGTCACTCGTTGGCCAACTCTGCTAGGTGCAAGGGAATAAGAATGGGCGGAAACAGACACGAAATTCTCCCACTTCCGTTTGAGCCCAAGAAGAGTGCTGTTACCTTTCTCAAGTTTTGGGAGAATCAAGCTTTGCTCATTTGTTTACTTTGCATTAGGCAGACAAACTTGACTCATGTGATTCTGCAACGAACTAGTTGTAAAATTGTCTACAACGAAATTAACAGCTTAAGACCAAGAGGTATTTGTGCTTCCTATATTTGTGAGCTTATTCTCTAAAATTGATCACCCTCTGTTCACAAGAGTCTTAAGGGCTCCCGTTGACCCAGTGGTTCCTTTCCTAGGTATATACCCAAGAAATACAAAAACATATGTCCATACAAAAATTTGTACACAAGCCGGGCACAGTGGAGCACAATTGTACACCCAACGACTCGGGAGGCTGAGGCAAGAGGATTACAAGTTCAAGGCCAGCTTCAGTGAGACCCTGTCTCAAAACAAAAAAATAAAAAGGGCTGGGGATGTGGCTCATGGTTAAGCACTCCTGGGTTCAATCCCTAGTGCCACAAACAAACAAAAACCTGTAAACTTGTACACAAATGTTCACAAACAGCATTATTTGATTATTTGTAATAGCCAGTAGCCAGAAGTAGAAACAACTCAAGTTAAATTGATAAATGGATGAATGGGGGAAAAAATAGGTATTATCCATACAATGGAATATTATTTGGCAATAAAAATAAATGAAGTACTGATACATGATGGACCTTGAAAACATTACTCTGAGAAGATCCAGGCACAAAGACCACATAGCCTAGAATGCCATTTATACGAAATGTCCAGAGTAGACAATCCCTTAGGGACAGAAAGCAGATCAGTGGCTCCCAGGGACTGGAGGGAGGAGGCTAAAGAGCAGGGTGGGGTGAGAGAATGAGCAACAATTACTAATGGGTAGAGGTTTCTCACTGATGTGATGGAAATGTCCTACAATTGATTGCAGTGACAGTCACATTATCCAAAGAATATACTAAAAAGCATCAAATTATACACTCTCAGTGAGTGAATTGTTTGGCATATGAATTATATCTCAATAAAGCTGTTAGGAAAAAAAATAATCTAAAAGTCTGTCTAAGGGCGGTGCCAGCTAACTAGAGTTCAGATTTAGCCGCAATATCCCAACAGCCCATGGAGACCCACAGCAAGCCTGTAAAAGTGCAAAAACTCTAGATTAAAATTAGCTTAAAATACACTACCATGAAGGCCTGGGAACTTGTTTCCTGACCTTCCTGCTTCCTGACCAGCTCTGTACCCTTTGTGCAACTGGTTTAATGAGAAGCATGACCAAAGTGATACCAGGGACTCACTCATGATATCACAAAGAATACTGAGCATCTGTTACGTGACGGGTACTGTTCTGGGCCCCAGGAATTGATGGTGAGATGCGGAGTCGCTGCCTGCAAGATGCTTCCTGTCTTCACCAGGCAGTCTTGAGGGAGCACGGTAAGTACTACCCCAGGAGTGACTGCTGGGTACTCCAGAAGCCTGACCCAGGATTGGGGTGTTAGCATAGGATCACGGAGGCAATGCCCGAACTAAGGCCTGAAGGATCATCAAAATAAAGATAAGGAACCAAAAAGGCAAGACAAGAGGATCCTAAATACACAGAATGAGCACAAAGGCCCAGACACAAGACAAGGCAAGGACATTTAAGGAATCAAAGTAGTTTGGATGTGGCTGGAACACAGAGTGCAAGCACCGGCTGGGATAGGGTGGGATTGCCCCAGATGAAGCTGAACCAGACAGAACTCTTTTAAATCTGGAACATGGCAAAAAAAAAAAAAAAAATTGGAGATTTTGGTCATGCTGATGAGACCAAAGTGTATCCTTAGGATAATAGAAACCCAATAAAGAGCTATAATAACGGAAAATAGTATGATCCAAATTTTGTTTTATAAGACTATTCTGGAGCCGGGTGTGGTGGGACACACCTGTAATCCTAGCGACTCAGGAAGCTGAAACAGGAGGATTGCAAGTTCAAAGCCAGCTTCCACAACTTAGCAAGGCTGTAAGCAACTTAAAGAGATTCTTTCTCAAAATAAAACAAAAAGGGGCTGGGGATGTGGCTCAGTGATGAAGACCACGAACTCTTCTCAACCCTGAGTTCAATTCCCAGTATCTCAAAATAATAATAAAACAACTCTAGCTGCATCGTGGACAGTGTCATGGAGGGGCATGAAATTAGATTGTAAGAAAACCAGAAAGGAAAGGGTTGCAGTGATCTAGAGAAGGAAATATTGAGTTAGTATGAGTAAGGTTGGAAGAAAGGAGTGGTCAGGTTGAAGAGCTATTTAGGAGGAAGTGTCATCAGGACAGGCTGATGGAAAATGCAGGAGTGATGAGGGGAGGGCTCAAGGACAGAGGCCAGGTTTCTAGGATGGATCACCGTGAGGAACCAACCACTGAGATTGAAAGATTATTTGAAGGAATCAGGTCTGGAGGCTTACCAAATAAGTTTATTTTGGGGATATGCTGCATATCCAAAAACAGATGTCCAAGAGAAAATTGAGATATATATCCACTCAAGAGAGCTGAGTCACTCATCACGTATTAATTAAAAATTGAAGCTATAGCTGGGTGTGCTGGCGCACACCTGGAATCCCAGAGACTCAGGAGGCTGAGGCAGGAGGATCGCAAGTTCAAAGCCAGCCTCATCGATTTAGCAAGGCCCTAAACAACTTAGCAAGACCCTGTCTCAAAACAAAAAAATAAAAAGGGCAAGGAATGTGGCTCAGGGGTTAAATGCCCCCCACCCCGGCCAGGTACCAAAAAAAAAAAAATGAAGATTGAAGCCACAGAGGTCTCAGTGAGCATTTGGAATTGAAAGAGCACATGGAGCAGAACCCCAAAGACCACTGACCTTTAACTATGGAAATGTCAAAAGGGTGTCAGAGAGGGGCTGGGGTTATGGCGCAGTGGTAGCATGCTCGCCTAGCACACGTGCGACACTGCGTTCAATCCTCAGCACCACATAAAAATAAAATAAAGATAGTCTGTCCACCTACAACTAAAAAAATAAATAAATTTTTTTTTTTAAAAAAAGAGTGTCAGAGAAAGGAAATGGCTACAAGGGAAAAGAAAAGCCAACAGTGAGGGCCACAGCAGCCACCCAGAGTGAAGCAGAGGACACTGTGTCAAGAGCTCTGCAACATCAGGTGAAAGAGGGTGAGAAGAGTTCATGGTATTTTGCGACATCTTTATCACTAGTGATGTCGATAAAGACAGTTTTGGTAGCACAATAGAAAAAAAAAATCTACTCCAGATGAGAGGAAAAGTAAATGCAGAGAGTGACTAAACTTCTTTTTTTTTTTTTTTTTTTTTGGTACCAGGATTGAACCCAGGGGCATTTAACCACTGAGCCACATCCCCTGACCTTTTTATGTTTTGTTCTGAGACAGAGTCTTGCTAAGTGGCTTAGGGCCTTGCTAAGTTGCTGAGGCTGGCTTTGAACCCGCCATCCTCCTGCCTCAGCCTCCTGAGTCGCTGGGATTACAGGTGATCACCACCACATCCGGCAAAACCACTGATTTTCTTGTCATCTTTGAAACAGACTATATTCCTCTAAAATGGACCTTTCAAAACTGTAAATAGTTACTAACATAAAAATCCAGTGGAGACGTGCAAATGGCTGCCCTCTGTCTCTCTCCCTATATCAGCACTAAAACCTTCATTGCTCCTTGTGGTGGTGCTTTTTGGTACTGTTTCTGGGGAAGCTGTAGTTTCCGAGATGGTAAAGGGGAGACTCTGGCACAGCAGTAAGTGCAGAGGGTGCTAACCCCAAAGCTAACTCCCAGGAAAGTTCTCCTGCCTGCCCAGGGGACAGTTACTCAAAGACATGGCCTCCACCGTTACTAAACCTCTCATCCTGTTTTATCCACCTGCTTGATATTGCAGCCAATTCACTTAGCAAATGATTCTGAGAAGGTTAGAGAGCTTTCCACCCCATATGAAGCACTTAAATAGTCAAGTCGTTTTCCCAGAACCACCAAGCTGCGATCCACCTCACTAAAGGGGGATCTGATGAGGTACGGTTGGGAAGAGGACTCAAACACAAGGAAAATCAGGGCCCTCCATGACGAACTAGGCAGGCCCCGGTCAGACCACAGTGCAGCGTCAAGGGCAGCCTCTGAGTCCTAGGTGCCTGACAAAGGAGAAGAGTTCAGATAAAAAAGGGGTTCCGGGGATGGAAAGGCATCAAAAGTAATACCAACAGCTCAGGAGGCTATGCAGGAAGATCGCAAGTCCAAAGTCAGCCTCAGCCATGGCGAGGCGCTAAGCAACTCAGTGAGACCCTGTCTCTACATAAAATACTGAGGCGGGTATTAGGGCTGGGGCGGGTATGGCTCAGTGGTCGAGTGCCCTGAGTTCAATCCCCGGTACCCCCCCCCCAAAAAAAGGATGGGGACATCCCTGGGACATCCCTGAGTGCTTCTGGGTTCAGTACAAATAAAAAAATAAGAGGTAAGTGCGGTTTTTAAAGTGTGTCCCCTGTTAACACAATGCCGGGAATAGTAGATAAAACGTCCCTGGAATGTTTCTAAAATCCAGAACCTACGTCTCAGCGTTCTCCAGAGAGGCAGAACCATGGTGTATGTGTGTGTGGAGGCGGGGGGTACTCATATAAAAAGAGGTTTGTTATAAGGAATTTTCTCACAAGAGCATGGCAGCAAACTGGAGCCAGAAGAGGAGTTTGAGTCTGAAGGCCCTCAGGCTCAAGCCCCAGGAGGAGCTGATCAATCTCATTTCCCTCCACCTAGCGTTAGAAATGGGCTATCACTCCTATTCCCCTGACTCCATGGCTGGAGTCCCAAGTCAGGAAGCCAAGACACATCCCCTCCCAAGTCAAAGGTAGCCAGGCAGGAGAAACCTCACTGAGGGGAGGGCAAACCCTTTGTTCTATTCAGGCCTTTCACTGATTGGATGAGGCCACTCACCGTGGACAAAGCAATCTATTTTTATTTTTTTAATCATGCAGGCATATTGATTTTTTGGGAGGGGAGGTTGGTACTAGGAATTGAGCCCAGGGCCTCATGCATTCTAGGCAGGTGGTCTAACAATGCACTACATCCCTAACTCTCTTTATTTAATATTTTGTGGTTGTTGTTGTAGATGGACACAATACCTTTTTTTTTGAAATGTTTATTTATTTATTTTATGTGGTGCAGAGGATCGAGCCCAGTGTCCCACACATACAAGACAAGCACGCTACCACTGAGCCACAACCCCAGCCCCTATTTATTTATTTTTATGTGGTGTTGAGGATTGCTCCCAGTGCATCACACATGCTAGGCAAGCATGCTACCACTAAGCCACAATCCTAGCCCCTCTTTATTTTATTTTGAGATAGGATCTCACTAAATTACTGAGGCTGGCCTTCAACTTGGGATCCTTCTATCTCAGTCTCCTGAGGAGCTGGGATTACAGGCATGCACCACCATGTCTGGCAAGAACAATCTCCTTTACTTGGTATATCCATGTAAATGTTTAATCTCATCCAACCACCCTCACAGAAATACTCAAAATAACCAAGTATCCAGGCATCCCACAGCCCAGTAAAGTTGAATAAAATACCAGGGCACTATAAATTAGTAAAATAGTTCATCCAGATCATTCATTCAATATTGACCAGACCCTGTGCTAGTTGCTATGGGATCCCCACAGCTAAATTATATGTAATCCTTTCTCACGGGAATAGGAGTGATAGCCCATTTATAACGCTAGGTATATGGTATAACAAATTCCACTATTACATATAGTTATAATGTACTAACAAAAAAATGCTAGGCAAATAGCATCAGCACCATGAGGGGGATAAAAACTGAGCTGTGTGGAGTAGGGAGAGATCATTGCTTCCAGAGTTTTCATGAAGAATAGCACTTTAGCAGGAAGTTGAAGGATGGCGATAATTGGCATGATAGAGGAAGGCATTCCTGATGAAGAAATTTTAAAAATTCACAACCAGGAAAACATGATGCATTGAGTCTAACTGTAGTTTAAAGTAGATTTGGAGGAATGAGGGCCATTTATATTTAGAACTTCCCCATTCCCCAACGGGTCTTTCTAAGAACCTATAACTTGTATCCAGAACCTCTCTAAAGTGGTTTCAGTTCAACTGCTAAATATTTCTATGAAGTAACTTACTTCCCTATTGGTGTGGTGGTGCACACTTGTAATCCCAGCAACTCGGGAGGCTGAGATAGGAGGATCACTAGTTTGAGGCCAGCTTCAACAACTTGATGAGGCCCTAAGCAACATTTCTTCAATGCCTTGGTTACCAGGTGCCACGGCAGGTACGAGAGACTGATCCCTAACAATAGAGGGGAGAAAGGCAAGCAAAAGCCCCCACTAACTCTACCCACGCTGCTCCTGGAGTTCCTTCACTAAATTGCCCTAGCTTTAGTTTATTTCCCCCCAACACTTTGAGTCCATCTGTGCTGTACTTTGACAAAGTTATCCCCTAAAAAACATGAACTTGATTACATCAGTGCCCTAAATTAAAATCTAGATGCAGCCAAGCACAGTGGCTTTGACGCACTCCTGTAATCCCAGCAGCTCAGGAGGCTGAGGCAGGAGGATCAGAAGTTCAAAGCCAGCCTCAGCAATTTAGCAAGGCCCTAAGCAACTCAGCAAGACCCTGTCTCAAAATAAAACATAAAAAGGGCTGGGAATGTGGCTCAGAGGTTAAGCACCCCTGGGTTCAATCCTGGTACCAAAAAAAAAAAGAGAGAGAGAGAGAGAGACAAAGAGTGTAGAAAATTCGATATGCATTCAGATAAAGAACAAAGGACTTTACTATAATGGGTGGCGTTGAAGTCATAAAAAGGGTCACCGGAGGGCCACAGCCTCTGCCACCTGGGTTTTAGCATTTCTCTTCCTGCCACTCCAGTTATGCAAGCCTTTGTAAGGATGAAATCTTCTCTGCTTAGTTCAGCCAAGATGACTATAATTTTTTTTCAGTAGGAACTAATAACGAGAACAAGAAAAGAAATATCCAAAAAGAATTTTTAAAGGGACAGAAATTTTCAAGTGACAATAATTGAAGTCTAACCTTGTGTCTGGATTCCAGATTCAGCTCCTCAGCCTTCTAATCTCCCAGCGGGTTTGGTAATTTACTCTTCGCTTGCACTCACTAGGCCCCAGGCAACGAAGTTTGCAGGCTCAGCTGGTCCTTTTTTTTTGTTTTTTTTTTGGTGTTGGGGATTGAGTGCAGGGGCCTGGTGGAGCCCTGCCCTTTCTGCTTTCTTAATTCCTGAACTTTAGCCTGATCTGAGCATACCCTGCAGCAGCCCCACCTAGAAACTGCTCCAATTTTGAGATCCTGGAATTTCTTCCACTGCCTGAAACTCACCTATACCCTTTCTTTTCCCCTTCCGGCTGCTGGAGATGAAACCCAAGGCCCTCCTGCCTGCTAGGCAAGGTCTTACCACTGAGCGCTTATCCAGAACCAGTCTTTTTATTTCACTTTTCTGAAACATACGTACACCTTGGCCTACCCTTTGTCTACCCTTTAAAACGTTTCAATGGTTTTTACCAAAAGGAACATCTGGCCTCCAACAGCAGGTGCCGGTCTGAAGGTGCTCCTCATGTCCAGAACAATAGAAAACAGTTTATTTTCCATTTCAAAATCCCTTACCCATCCCCTAAGCCAGTCAGAGTACAAACCATCATAACGACTTTTGGGAAAGGATTCGGCAATATGGGTAAGAGTCCAAGTAACTCCATCTATTAGCTTCCAGAATATTACACTAGGGAAATAGCTAGAAATGCAAAGCAATTTTAATACAAAAACGCGTACATCACAGCAACGTTTACAAGAGGAAAAAGAAGAAACAACCCAGATACCCAGCGACAGGGAAATATCTCAGGAGGCTATGAATCGCCTATTATGCATTAAGCATCTCTTATCCAAAAATTGGAAATATCAGATGCTCCAAAATGTGGACAGATTACAGTCAAAACGCAGGTGCACAGCAGGCCACTCAGCATAAAGGCCATCTCGGCTCTCTTCAGCTGCTTGCCCAGATCCCCTACCCTTGCCCACAAAGGGTAATAAAATTGCATGCCCGCTGGCCTGAGGAAGCAACAGCAGGTACCCCATGATGCCCCACACGAGGCCAGGCCCTACCGACTATGTTTCTTTGCTTATTCTCTGCAAGACTCCATCTCAAAAAATTTATAAAAGGACTGGGGAGGGCTGGGGCTGGGGCTCAGTGGTAGAGCACTTGCCTAGCATGTGTGAGGCACTGGGTTCGATTCTCAGCACCACATAAAAAAATAAACAAAATTGTGTCCATCTATAACTAATAAAAATATTTTTTTAAAAAAGGACTGGGGATGTAACTCAGTGGTGACATTTTCTTATTCCTTGACAACTGTTCTTCTCATCCTCCAGCTGAAATTCTCATCAAAATATAATCTTTATGACATACTTTCCCCAGATGTGACTTTGTTAATTCAGCCATGCGACCAGGATATCCTTAGATCAATAAATATAAGGAGGTAACCCAAGGTAACTTCCCATCTCATGTCCTAAATTCCAGTAAAAATGAATTCATGGGGCTTGTAGCTCAGTGGTAGAGCACTTGCCTGGCACATATAAGGCAATGGGTTGGATCCTCAGCACCACATAAAACTAAATAAAAATAAAACAAAGGTATTGTGTACATCTACAACTAAAAAAAAATTTAATAAAAAATGAATTCATGAATTCATACACTCAAAAATAAATAAATATAAAAATACTTTCTTGCCAGGTACAGTGGTGCATGCCCGTAATCCCATTGGCTTGGGAGGCTGAGGCAGGAGGATCGCAAGTGCAAAGCCAGTCTCAGCAATTTAGCAAGGCTGTAAGCAACTTAGTGAAACTCTGTCTCAAAAAAAGAGGGGGAAGAGTGGCTGGGGCTGTGACTCAGTGGTTAAGTGCCCCTGGGTTTAATCCTCAGTACCAAAAAAAACATAAAACAAAAAAACTTTCTCAAGTAGCACGCTAGCCGTACTGAACAGAATAGAAGCTGGATTGCCAATTCTTGGAACACGGTTGTGCCTGCCCGGCATTGTAGTGGCACCCCCTCCTCCACAGAAAATCTTAATTAAGCTTCTTCTGGAATCTTCACCGTAACTGATCTTAGGACTATCAGCAAAAGAGTCTCTACCAAAGAGCTTGATGTAGTTAAAGTTCCTATTTCCTGTTGCTCTGTCTTGCTTGGCCACTGGCCTAAAAGAGATCAGCACTCCAGGTGCTGAACGCCTCCTTACTAGTTTTTCTTTTTTTTTTTTTTTTTTATAAATTTTTTTTTTTTTTGTTTAGTTGTAGATGGACACAATGTCTTTATTTTACTGTTTTGTATGTGGTGCTGAGGATCGAACCCAGGGCCCCACACATGCAAGGCAAGTGCTCTACCGCTGAGCTACATTCCCAGCCCACCTTACTAGTTTTTCTAAAGAAACAGTTTTGAACTATCTAGTGTAATAATGATACAAGGGGTTATAAAAGTTTTATTAATGGGAAGCGGGTTTGTTAATGCAAAGTGTAACAAGAAGGACAGATCCTTTAACAAGGCCTCTGGCCTGGGGCCTGAGCTTCACACAGATGTTTACATTTCAGAGATAAGAGAAGAGGTTACTAATTGGGCTCCATGGGAACAGCTGGCAGGGGAGGAAAGAAAGGGGAGAAGCAGCTCTCTCCTTCTCAGGTGCTGTCCTTAAGGGGTTAACTTGCCCAGAACAGTAAAAGAAAAAGCTGCTTTTTTCTTTTCTGAAGAAAAGTTCACAAAAATCTGAAGAAAATCTGAAGAAAAGTTCAGAAAAATCTCAACTTCTACAGATTGTGAACTTCTGAGCCCCTCCCCTTACACTCTGGGTATAAAGTTCTAAAACTGCCTGAACTCGGGGTTCAGGGAAATTAATTGATAACGACAAAAGCTTTACCCTCTGAACCAACTGCAGTCAAATAAACCTGCGTCCTGTTTCCTATCCGATGTCTTGCCTCCTCTGTCCCTACAACAGCATAACCTCTGGCCTTGCTTATTATCATTGTGTTCCCTGATGATAATAAGCAAGGAGGAAACTTTGAGGGATTTCATATGTCAAGTAAGAAAAAATGATGTCTGACTTCCTTATCCATGAAAAAATATACCTTCAAAGTCTGTCAGCTGGAAGAAGGAGGCACAGAAGTTTTTAACATCAAAAAAGAGTTTCCCTGTGGTATATATACACAATGGAATATTACTCAGCAATAAGAGAGGATAAAATTATGGCATTTGCAGGTAAATGGATGGAGTTGGAGAATATTTGATTTTCTGAGATTGGCTAAGTGAAGTAAGCCAATCTCAGAAAATCAAATGCCGAATGTACTCGTTGATAAGTGGATGCTGATCCATAATGTGGGGAAGGACATGGGAACAATGGTGGATCTCTGTTCACAGGGGTGTAAGGGGGGAGGGGGCATGGGGACAGCAAGTGTGGTGGAATATGATGGACATCATAGCCCTAACTTTATGTATGACTGCATATATGTTGTGATTCTATACAACTTACAACTAGAGAATTGATATGGTATCCTCTATATGTACAATGAATCATTTACACTGTTAACATGTAAGCCTAAATAAAAAAAAAAAAATGAGTTTCCTGGGTTGGGGATGCAGCCTAGTGGTAGAGCAGTTGCCTAGTATGTGCAAGGCCCTGGGTTCGATACCTAGCACAGTGAATAAAAATAGTAACAATAATAAGGAATTTCCAGTTGTTCATTCATTGACCTGTGATGAAATAGCCAAAAAATTTTTTAAATTTATTATTGCTATTGAACCCAGGGGTGCTTAACCACTGAGCCACATCCCAAGCCCTTCATATATATATATAATCTTTATTTTTATGTGGTGCTAAGGATCAAACCCAGTGCCTCACATGTGCTAGGCAAGCACTCTACCACTGAGCCACAACCCCAGCCTCCCAGCCCTTTTATATATTTCATTTAGAGACAGGGCCTGGCTAAGTTGCTCAGGCTGGCTTCGAACTTGCAATCGTCCTGCCTCACCTCCCCATCTGCTGGGATTACAGGAGTGCACCACCGCGCCCAGATCCAAAGTGACTTAGAATCAAGGTGATTGTGATAATAATGATAATGATAATAATTGTTAACATTGCAGGAAAAGTGGCTATAAATGACATGGTGAAAATGTGTGACGACCTTACTGAAGGACTAGAGGAGCATACATCCATAACAGAACAAGTAATCATGTCAGTTTATAGAAATCAAAGAGAGACCTCTTTTTTGGTGATGGGGATTGAACCCAAGGCCTCATGTATGCTAGACAAACACTCTACCATGAGCTACATCCCCCCAAAAAAGCTTGTTAGACAAAAAAAAAAAAAAAAGTTGTTAAATGATGCAGATGACTCTGGAGGAAACACTTTAAAAAGCCATCTGACAGATGGTGCTCCCGTCCCTAGAGAACCTATTTCTTGGTCCTGCAACTGCTTCCAATACAGGCTCTCCTGTATCTTTTTAAAATGTGAAGCCTGTAGTAACAGCTACTTGGGAAGCTGAAGCAGGAGGATCGCAAGTTTTTTTATTTGTTCTAATTAGTTATACATGACAGGAGAATGCATTTTGACACATTATACTCAAATGGAGTATAACTTCTCATTCTTCTGGTTGTATATGATATGGAGTTACACTGGTGTGTCGTCATATATGCACTTTTTAATAATGTCTGATTGGTTCTCCTATCCTTCCTACACTCATACCCGCTCCCCTCCCTTCACTCTCCTCTGTCTAATCCAAAGTATCTCTATTCTTTCCTAGCTACCTACCCCTTACTGTGAATTAGCATCCCCATATCAGAGAAAACATTCAGCCTTTGGTTCTTTGGGACTAGTTTATTTTGCTTAGCATGATATTCTCCAGCTCCATCCATTTACCTGCAAATGCCAAAACTTTATTCTTCTTTAAGGCTGAGTAATATTCCATTGTGTATATATTTCTTTATCCATATTTTCTTTATCCATTTATCTGTTGAAGAGCACCTAGGTTGGTTTGATAGCTTAGCTCTTGTGAATTGAGCTGCTATAAACTGATGTGCTGTATCACTAGTATGCTGATTGTAAGTCCTTTGGGTATAAACCAAGGAGTGGGATAACTGGGTCGAATGGTGGTTCCATTCCAGATTTTCTGAGGAATCTCCATATTGCTTTCCAGAGTGGTTGCACCAATTTATAGTCCCACCAGCAACGTCTAAGTGTAGCTTTTTCCCCCACATCCTTGCAAACATTTATTTTTGCTTGTATTCTTGATAGTTGCCATTCTGACTGGAGTGAGATGGAATCTCAGTGTAGTTTTGATTTGCATTTCTCTAATTGCTAGAGATGTTGAACATTTTTTCATATATGTGTTGAATCATTGCATTTCTTCTTCTGTGAAGTTCTTCTTCTGTTCAGTTCCTTAGCCCATTGATTGGGTTATTCCTTTTTAGGGTGTTAAGTTTTTTGAGTTCTTTATATAGAGGATCACAAGTTTGAGGTTGACCTCTGCAACTTAGCAAGACCCTGTCTCAAAAAACAGAAGACAAGGCAGAGGAATGAGAAGTTATGCTCCATTTGTGTACAATGTGTCAGAATGCATTCTACTGTCATGTATAACTAATTCAAACAAAAAATAAATAAAAGTTTTTTTAAAAAGGGTTGGAGATGTAACTCAGTAGGAGAGCATCCCTGGGCTCAATCACCAGTACTAGAGAAAAAAAAAGTCAAAATACAACATGGGAGTCTGGGGTTGTGGCTCAGTGGTAGAGCGCTTGCCTAGCATGTGTGAGGCACTGGGTTCGATCTTCTACACACATAAAAATAAATAAATAAAATAAAGGTTTTGTGTCCATCCACAACTAAAATACACACACATGCACAGTGTGGTAGGTGGAGATGGAAAGATGCTGCTGTTGGCTGTTGTTTAGCAGCAGATACACGACATTCAAGTGGTGCTTCATTGCTCTGAACACCGTTCTTTGCCGCTGTATCAATGCCATGTCATATTTTTACTGTTAAGTGCTTACATATGAATAAATGATTGCTGATCAGCAGCATATGAACTCAATCAGGAATAACATCAGACAACCACAGATGCTCCACAGAGTGATGGAGAGTGACATTTTGCTTTCTGGTCATTCGCTATATACAAACTTTGCTTCATGAACATTATTAAAAATATTTCATGCACCTTCAAGGTATGTGCATAAAATATATGTGAAATGTAAGCAAATTGCATGTTTAGACTTCTGTCCTATCTCCCAGATATCTCAATCTCTAAGGCATCTCATTATCTATATTCAAATATTCCAACAGTTCTTAAAAATCTGAAATCTGAAACATTTTTGGCCCCAAGCATTTCAAATAAGGGATACTGAGCCTAAAATATGATATTGTATAGTCATTTAAAAATGTTTATTGGGGCTGGGGTTATGGCGCAGTGGTAGCGTGCTCGCCTAGCATGTGTGAGGCACTGGGTTCGATCCTCAGCACCACATAAAAATCAAAAATAAAGATATTCTGTCACCTACAATTAAAAAATAAATATTTTTTAAAAATGTTTATTGAAGGAACTGGAGGTATATCTCAGTGGTATAGGCTCAGGATTCAATCCCCAGCACCAAAAAAAAAAAAAAAAAATTGTTAAAATTGTAATAATGAGAAAATAACTAATGAAAAAATCAGCTTACAAAGTCATGTGCATGGTATGATCTCAGTAAGTAGAAAAGTAGGCAATAATAAAAGCCTAAAACAGGGCTGGGGTTGTAGCTCAGTGGAAGAGCGCTTGCCTAGCATGTGTGAGGCACTGGGTTCGATTCTCAGCACCACATATAAATGAATAAAATAAAGGTCCATCAACATTTTAAAATTTTTTTTTAAAAAAGCCTAAAACATATCTAGTTCTACAAGTGGTGAGATTAAGAGAATTGTTTCCTCTACTTCACAATATTTCTGTAATAAAGATGTATTCATGCATTGCTTTACAATAAGAAAAAAAAAAATTTTTTTTTGCACCAGGGATTGAACCTAGAGGCACTTAACCACTGAGCCATATCCCCAGTCCTTTTTTATTTTTTATTTTGAGACAAGATCTTGCTAAATTGCTTAGGGCTTTGCTAAATTGCTGAGGCTGGCCTCAAACTTGCAATTCTCCTGCCTGAGTCCCTTGAATCTCTGGGATTCTGCACCACCAGGTCATACCAAAATATTTTTTTCTTAAATATATGATCTTCTGTCAACCTCCAATTAGTAGAGTACTTAGTGCATACTGGGCACTTAATACACATGTGTTGGGTTACCTAACTGATGGAAGAAGTAAACTCCCATTTCTTGTTTATGGAACATGGAGCAAGGAAAAGATAATTGCCCTTAGAGAGAAAAGCCTTAGATTGAAAAGACTGAGGAATTATGACCTCTCCTCATCCATAAAATGAAGAGAGCACTTGCCTAACCTCCTTCAGGAGATTCTGGTGAGAAAAAAATGAGATAATGCTCATGAAACTGTCTTGTAAATTGGGAAAGGCAAAGAAAGGAGTCTGGTCAGGCACGGTGGTGTGCACCTGTAATCGCAGCTGCTGGGGAGGCTGAGGCAGGAGGATCTTGAGCACTTGGGGGCCCGGTTGAGCAACATAGCAAGACTTCATCTCTTTTTTTAAAAAAGTGTAAAGTAGAAAACTCTACATCTTAAGAGAAACAATAAGGGACTACTGGGGTTTGTGTGTGTGTGTGGTTGTACATGGACAGAATGTCTTTATTTTATTTGTTTATTTTTATTTTAGGCAAGCGCTCCACCGCTGAGCTACAGCTACAGCCCCAGGACTACTGTTATTTTAGTCCTTTGAGTATTGCAGAACAGGAATGATATAAACCTGAAGCTCACTAATCGCTCTTTTCCTGGAACAGTTTACCAATGTCACTTCTCCAGGTGCCCCAAAGATGGCTGTCTCCTGAGGAGGCATCTGGTGGAACCCCAACTGTTATGGAGTTATAATGTCAGAGTACCCAAACATTAAAGAACATCTATCAAGTGTAAGTTAGCAAAGGCCTTCCTCACTTACGCTTGGAGCCATGAGCAGGAAGAGTCTCAGAGCCTGAGATTGCACTGAATTCCTAAAATAACACCTCTACCTCCAGTTTCTCCTCAAACCAACTCTGCCATTTATTATTAAAACAGTCTTCTGTGTCTTAGAATCACAGACTCCTTAGCTAGAGACTACAATCACGTGGTCCAAATTTCTTACCTTTTGTGTGTGTGTTTGTGTGTGTCAGAAATCAAACCCAGGAACGCCTAACCACTGAGCCACATCCCCAGACCTTTTTCTATTTTATTTAGAGGCAGGATCTTGCTGAGTTGCTTAAAGCCTCACTAAGTTGCTGAGGCTGACTTTGAACTCACAATCCTCCTGCCTCAGACTCCCAAGGCGCTGGGATTACAGGCGTGCACCACCATGCCCTGCTCAATATTCTTACTTTATAAATGAAGGACCTAAGTCCACAGAGGTTAAAAGAATGAGTCACCAAAACAAGGTCATGATATTAATATCAAATCTTTACCTCCAAAAGCCTTCTGATAAATCCCAAGCTCCTTAGCACAGCATAAGCCCTTCTCAGTCCAGCCCCAAACTACCTGTTCAATCTTATCTCCCTCCAGTCTCCCCAACGACTCCTGGGTTCTGATCTCACTGGTTTCTCTAGTTCCTGAACTGATGCTGCTTGGCCTGATTCTGGCACTTTCCAGAAGTATCCCTCCACCATCCTCTCCAAAGTCTGCACATGTGCAAAGCTGACCGGGCCGGGAAGCCTTCCCTGTTCCACCCACGGGGCAGCTCTCCTGCTTAGGCACTCCCACTACTCTCCATGCCTGAACACACGCTGGCCAGAGACAAGCAACACATATTCCCAACCCTGTGATTGACATGTTTACCTGTGTTATTAGCTCTCTAGGTGTCACATCCTTAAAGGGAAGGGATGGTATTTCCTATTCCTCCACGGCCCCCACCCGCACCTCACGGTGACCCCGTGCGATTAACAACCACTGCAACACGTAAGCCGCCATCCTGGGAGCTTGATAGATGTTCTTTAATTTGATCCTCAGGATTTTCTCACAAATGAGAAAAACTGAGGCTCAGAGAAGGCTCAATAAATTGTCAAGTTCACACGACTGAAAAGTGGCAGATCTATCATGAGAATCCAGGTCCCTCAGACTCTAAAAATGCTTCATCCAAGCCGGGCGCGGTGGCGCACGCCTGTAATCCCAGCACTTAGGGAGGCTGAGACAGGAGAATCGCGAGTTCAAAGCCAGCCTCAGCAATGGCGAGGCCCTAAGCAACTCAGTGAGACCCTGTCTCTACATAAAACACAAAATAGGGCTGGGGAGGTGGCTCAGTGGTTGAGTGCCCCTGAGTTCAATCCCCGGTACCAAAAAAAAAAAAAAAAAAGGCTTCATCCACAAACCAGGCTGCCTGCAACCCAGCCAGTGCCTGGATGAGGCAGACGTGTTCACTGGCTGACTGAGCTGTTCCCGGACCAGGCAGAGAGCCAAGGTACACATGACAAGGAAACAGACAAGCTTGACGCTCACGTCCTCTGGAGCCCATGTCTGGGGCTCCCCAGGGCCCTTCAGGGTCTCCTTAGCCTCCTGGCATTGACCCTTCACCCCCTGTCAACTTATGTCCCCACTCAGTCCTACGGGTAGTTTGTCTGACCCCTAAACAAAAGGAGGGTAAGATGTTAGGAAATGAAAGCCAGATCCTCTGAAGCAAGGGTCAGAAAGAGATTCTGGAGCAACTGGTTTTTGGCAGGGAGCCCCTCCCTACGGCCACCCAGTTTCGTCTTCTGTACGTTCCTTTTGGGGCCTGTCAAGCAGTGCGGCA
Source organism: Geosciurus inauris (assembly GCA_004024805.1). NCBI lineage: Eukaryota > Metazoa > Chordata > Mammalia > Rodentia > Sciuridae > Geosciurus > Geosciurus inauris. The sequence goes on along the minus strand of PVHX01007307.1, from coordinate 38,528 downwards.
TTACAGGAACAAGACTTTTGCCAATAAACCCTGCCTACGCGCTCTGGACTGGAAGAAGTAAGTCTTGAAAAAGAAGCTGCAAACCCCAAGTCAGTGGGAAGACTCACCTCCCTCCTGCCCTCCCCTGACGGAGGGCCACATCTTCCACACGCCACACAGAAGTCCATCTTGGAAAGCAGACTTCTCTATTCTGGTGGTAACAGCTACCGTGACTAAGTGGCTGCTATTTGCCAAGCTACTATGTCCACTGCTTTAAACGTTTTTCTCAGTTCATCTGTATCAACACAGAGCAGACTACACGGTCTAGTGCAGTAGTTAAGTACACGAGCTTGGGGTCGAACTGTCCTTGTTTGGAATCCCAGCTCCACCACTTACAAGTTAATATGAGCAAGTCACTGCAGACTCTGTGCCTACATTACCTTACATGAAAAATAATAGCTACAACAGTATCTAATCTCTAGAGATGACAGTGACTAGCTAGATAAATGCCAACTGTTCCCTGTTTATTAGCTGTTATTATATTATAGTATATATTATTAGCTATTATTATAACTGTGATGTGGGTATCATCTCCATTTTACAGATGTAGTAACTAAGTCTTAGTGTAAGTCAGTTGTCCAAGGTCACACAAAGTATAAAGTGGATTTAAATTCAGGTCTAGTCTGCCTGACTCCAAAGGCCCCCATCCCCAGGCTGAAGTGTACTTAGAGAGCTGCTGAGCTGGCCACAGAGTCACAACAGGATCCAGGTCCCATAAAGTTTATAGAGTCGTCCTGGGGAAGTGAGAATATGGAGGGCCCAGAGTCTAACACTAAGAATGTGAGGTCTGGAAACTTTTCACCCACCTTAACCTCAGTGATTTTATACAAGTGACATCAGGCTAACGTGGAAAAGGCCATTATGAAGTCTTAGAATGGAGAAAACAGGGAGAGGGTCAGCTGCGCTGTCTCGGCACCTCATTGTGGTAGACGGGACATGGGCTTAGTGTGTGAGCCTCAGACAAAAACTTGGCACCACCCAGCAGCTCCAGAGGCTGAGGCAGGGGGATCATGAGTTCAAGGTCAGCCTCGGCTCCTTAGCAAGGCTCTAAACAACTCAGTGGGACCCTGTCTCTAAATAAAACATGAAAAAAGGGCTGGAGATGTGCTCAGTGGTTAAGCACCCCTTGGTTCAATCCCCGTTACAAAACACAACATCAACTTGGCACCAGTTGGTCTGAGCATTTCTTGTACATCTTTCTCCCTACCCTACCCTTAGCTACTGCCCAACATCCTGGTCTGAACACAGTGAAGTAATCATAATTCCACACAGAGACAACTCTGCAAGCCCAAATTGTCCTGCCATTTCCCTGCTAATGCCATCTTGCTATTAATGTTCTTAAGAACAGCTAACAAAGCAGGGCATGGTGGTGCGCACCTGTAATCCCAGATTTGGGACGCTGAGGCAGGAGGATTACAAGTTCAAGGCTAGCCTCAGCAATTTAGTGAGGTCTATATCAAAATTAAAAAATAAAATAAAAAGGGCTGGTATAGCTGAGCTCAGTGGCGTATGCCTGTAATCCTAGTGGCTTGGGAGGCTGAGGCAGGAGGATCATGAGTTCAAAGCCAGCCTCAGCAAAAGTGAGGCACTAAGCAACTCAGTGAGACCCTGTTTCTAAATAAAATACAAAAAAAGGGCTGGGGATGTGGCTCAGTGGTTAAGCACTCCTGGGTTTGTTCCCTGATACTCCCCAAAAAAGCAGAAACGGTAAGGAAGAGTCAAGTGCACACGCCATGGTGGTGGAGAAGAGTGAAACTATTTTAAAGGTCAGAAATGCCTAAATATAGTTTCAGAAAAAACCATAAATCTAACCAGTTTCCTATCTGTCAACTTCTCCCTAATTTTCCCAAAGCAGCAGGATGTCTCCGTCACAGAAACTCTCAAATCCTCTAGGTTCTACTCACAAATCCAAAGGTGGTGATGACTAAATGATCAACTCCTAACTCCTGAAACCTGAGTTCAGACTGCTCGGGAAGGTTTGAGTATTTCATCTTCCACCTCCCAACCCCTCACATGGTAAAACAAGGTGGACTCCAGGCTGCATTAAGGAAATTTCTAACATCTTATCAGCCTCTGACAATGCACATTACCAGCACATTGCGCCAAAGACGGAAACGGAGAAACCCAGCTCCTGAATCATTTCCTCTCAGCATCAACTGCCTTTGACCCCGCTCTGGCTCCCCGACACTCACAGCCAGGCAACAGACTCCAGCATTCATGGCACCTCCCCCACCCGTTAAATGTCAGGACCCTATATGGGTTCCCACGTGCATTACAGGAACTCCTCAGACAATACTAACCAGCCCATAATATAACCTCTCACCCCCGCTATAATCATGCACACGTGTCTCTCGGGGCCTATGTGTCCAGTTCTAAGAGGACAGGGAAAATAAGGGGAAACCCCAAAGGCTATGAAGAGCATTTCCTGGTGGCTATTTTAGAGAACACAGCCAGAAATTTTATCAAAGCATTACACCCTCCTCCAGAAGCTGGATGTGATGAGCAGGGGTAGGCCAGCCGGGGCCAGTGGGGGCTCCGGGCCCTGGAGACCGCCCTCAGAACACCCTTGGTGCTCATTTTCAGCCACCAAAATGCAGAGCCGGTCAAGAGACACGAATAGAACTCACAGCCTGCTCATCTCAGGGGACACAGGTACACGCCCGCAGCTAAGCACAGGACTGGAACTTGAGAATAAGAAGGAACATGCAGATTAACTCAGTCAGATCCTACTAACTACAGATAAGAAAACTCACGTCTGGAGGGGGCAAGTGATGCTGTCCTGGTAACCAGGAAGCTGGAGGCTCAGCTGATAACAGAACTAGGTCTCCTCACCCCAGGCCCAGGGCAGCCCATCAGTTCTGGATCTCCCTCAGGTCAGAGCGTGTGAACATTCTAGAAAGGAAACTGGGCAAGGCAGATATCCTCATCCGAAGTAGGGGATCCAACCGATCGCCCCTTGGAGCTTGCTCATGGGTGAAGTAGAGGGAGAAGCTTCACAATCCCCTGCTCTCCTGCACCGCCTTGCTCAGGGCGCTCAGGGTAGATGAGCCCTGCACCTTGAAAAGGGGAAGGATGCACACAGACCCCAGTGCAGGGTGACAGGATCTCGGCTCCAGGTCTCAGGGTGCAGTCTCGCCATTTCCCACCCTCAGCTCCCAGCAGATCCTCTTCTCTGAGAAGCAGCTACACTTTACCTCAGGTCACAGCAGCGCCATAGCTGACTGCTCCTCTCCTGTGCCCACCTGCCCCTGACACAGAGGCTCTCTCCCCTCCCCCATTCCTGTCCCAACCCAGGTGGTAAGCCCCCCAGGGGACAGGCAGAGAAGTGAAACCCATTCTTGAGGCAGGGGTGGAGACAGAGTAAATGAAGAGTGAAAGGAAATTGTGAATCAGAGGCTGCCCCCAAGACCTTTTCTAGCGTGAATGCCTGTGAGATTTCATCTTTCTTGTCCCCCCACCCCCAACACCAGCCCTGCAAGATCCAGAGAAAGAGCGCACAGATGGCATTGTGGACTCCACAGAGGAACAGGACTGTGGTGACTGTGGAAGCCAAGATTCCACTGCCTTCCAGATGTCCAGCTCACTCGCTAGGTCTCAAACGTCAATGATAGAAATCTTGCCTTCCAAGCTGGATGCAGTGGGGCACATCTGTAATCCCAGTGGCTCGGGAGGCTGAGGCAGGAGAATCACGAGTTCAAAGCCAGCCTCAGCAACGGCGAGGCGCTGAGCAACTCAGGGAGACCTTGTCTCTACATAAAACAGAAAATAGGGCTGGGGATGTGGCTCAGTGGTCGAGTGCCCTGAGTTCAGTCCCCGGTACCCCCTCCAAAATTTTTTTTTGCCTTCATCTGGCCCCAGGTGGTGAGACCTACAGAGCGCTCTCTTTCTCTCTTTCTTTCTCTCTCTCTCTCTCTCTCTCCTGGTAGCAGGGGTTGAACCTAGGGGCACTTATGAGCAAGGTCTTACTAAGTTGTTCAGGACCTCACTAAATTTTGGGGGGGGGTACTGAGAATTGAACTCAGGGTTACTTGGCCACTGAGCCACACCCCCAGCCCTATTTTGTGTTTTATGTAGAGACAGGGTCTCACTGAGTTGCTTAGTGCCTCGCCATTGCTGAGGCTGGCTTTGAACTCGCGATTCTCCTGTCTCAGCCTCCCAAAGTGCTGGGATTACAGACGTGTGCCACTGCGCCCTGCTAACCTCACTAAATTGCTGAAGCTGGCTTTGAACTTGTCATCCTCCTGCCTCAGCCTCCCAAGCCACGGGGATTACAGACGTGTACCACCATGCCAGGCTCCAGATCACAATTTCTAACAAACGTCTCAGATAATTCCAACGTACACCATCCAGGGACCACTCTAGAAGTCCTACCTTATCACTTGCCACAGCCTTCCTGCTCCCACATCTTATCTGTCTCATTTAAAGGCAAAGTAAAGCAGGCAAATATGGAATTTCTGAACTGCTCAATGGTTAAAAGTCCTCCTGGGCAAACTAGCTTCAAATTCTGGTTCTAGCACACAAGCTGCAAGGCCCTGGGCAAATGACTGTCCCTTTGTTCCCTCACCTGCAAAATGGGGCTAATAAAACACCCAGATGCTGATGTGTGCATCACATGAAGTCATTAAGTTCAAGTGTCCAGCACACTGTCTGGCACGCAGTATGTACACAGTATCTGTTTGCTACTAGCATTCTATATTGTAATATGAACATACAAAGTTAATTATGACCAAGAGATTGAACTGGCCAGGTAATTTTTAAATGCTTCCAAGGAGATTTCTAGACTTGACAGTCCAACTTTAAGCTTTAACCCTATTTATTTATTTGGTACTAAGGATTAAACTCAGGGGTGCTTTCCACTGAGCCACCTCCTCAGCCCTTTTTTTATTTTGAGACAGAGCCTCTCTAAATTGCTGAGACTGGCCTCGAACTTGCAGTCCTCCTGCCTCAGCCTCCCGGGTGGCTGGAACTGCAGGCATGTGCCACCATGTCAGGCTTAAACATCTCCTTTATCATCCTGGTCTCACCCGTCCATCTTCTGGCCCGTGGACATCATGACCTCAACAGAACTTTACATTTACATTGTGCTTTTTATGGTTTGTAATGACTGTCTAAGTGTTTTATAGCATGCATTTTGACCTGTCCACTCCTCCCTGTTATCTTTCTCCAAAAGTCCTTCCTTGTCTCTCTTCTCCCCTTTCCACCTCTGCTCTCGATTCACCACCACCATTTTCCAAGACTTCCTAGCAATTAATATGTGACCCCCACACTAAGAAGGTTTAACCAAAACTCTGAAAAATCACTGTAATCAACAGGGAAAAGTCTGAAAAACAGTGGCACACGGCCATGTGCCTGTAATGGAGGAGCATGGCAGGGCCGTTCCCCTGGAACCAGAGCACTCTGGGCTGCCGTTCTTCTCCTCCATGGCCTCCACAACTTCTCTGCTCCAGCCTCAGCCTCCTACAGCTTCAGCTGGGTTCTTGTCCATGGCCCTCAGTCTCTCACCTGTGTACACCCAGAACTGAGTTTAGCATCTCAGTCCCTCTCCATCCTGACCTCATCCCTACCTCAAGACTAAAGGGAAGTACTGATCCACCCCAAGACCTGGTTAGCACAGCTCAGAGCCACCTCCGTCCCTTCCCATGATCCTTTCCTCTCTTGTCACTCAGAAAGGACCCAGTTCTCTGGTGCCTCTCACTCTTCCAGCTCTCCTCGCCCTCTGATCTTTCTGTTCGGATCTGAGTTTCTCGGTGGGTTCCCCACAGACCCAACGAGCAGCTGCCAGACATGTGTCTTGGAACACAGATCTCACCAGGTCCCTTCTCACTTAAAGCCCCAGGTGGTTCCATCCTCACCCAAGTCCAAACTCCTAAAGCTAGGAGTCAGGACTGGTAGGTCCCTACCCTTGCTGCTACCAACGAGCCCCAGAATAAGGCCTGGCCCCAAATCTCCACCATTCCACTCTTGCCTAAAAACCAGCTGAGAGCAGCTTTTTTTTTTTTTTTTTTGGTAACAGGAATTGAACCCAGTGACGCTTAACCACTGAGCCACACCCCCAGACCTTTTTCATATTTTATTCAGAGATAAGGTCTTGCTGAATTGCTTAGGGTCCCCTTAAATTGCTGAGGCTGACCTTGAACTCACAATCCTCCTGCCTCAGGCTCCCGAGTTGCTGGGAGTACAGGCATGCACCACCGCACCCAGCAAGAGCGTCATCTTTAAAAGGGGACATGATACCTGAGAGTTGGTATGAACATTAGCCAAATTGATTTTATCTGCAGGTGGATCCCTGGGCCCAGAGGGATAATATAAATTTCACTGAGGAGGAACAAAGTAAATGCGGTGGAGCCAGTGCCTTCACTGTAGGTCTGGAGTCCATCTGGCTATGTCTGGTTTTGCAAAAGGCACAGCTAAGATCTAGAGAGGCAAATCTACTCATTCAAGGTCAGAGCTCAGTCACCAGCATCCGGACCCAGGTCCTGGCCCACAGTCCTGTGTCTCCCGCCAACAGAGTTAAAAGACATCCCCAGGAAGCCGGGCGCGGTGGCTCAAGCCTGTAATCCCAGCACTTAGGGAGGCTGAGGCAGGAGAATCGCGAGTTCAAAGCCAGCCTCAGCAACAGCGAGGCGCTAAGCAACTCAGTGAGACCCTGTCTCTACATAAAACACAAAATAGGGCTGGGGATGTGGCTCAGGGGTCAAGTGCCCCTGAGTTCAGTCCCTGGTGCCAAAAAAAAAAAAGACATCCCCAGGCTTGGCCTTCTGGGATTCCCACAAACTTCTCCTTTGGCTGGATAGACTCAGGACTCCCACCCTGCCCCCCACGAGCCCTGGACTTCCAGAAGACCACGAGAGAGCAGAATTGGAAGGCGTGAGCTTTGGCACTTGTTCAGGGTGGAACTCTGGGCGCCAAACACAAGGGCTTTTGACTACAGAAAAAAATAGGCCCATTGTCTTAGTGGGTGGAGCCAAACTGTGGCAGGAGCTTGGAAACCAGTTTCTTTGTGCCCAGAGATGAGGACTTGGCCCCAAAATGGTAGGGTGGAGAGCAGGGAGGGGAGAAAGGAAGATTTACCCTAAGAAAACAGACAATTACAAGAGTCCTTACTCACCCCTGAGTTTTGTTTGTTTTGTGGGTTTTTTCCCTCACAGGGCTCTGTATGGTCTAAGTCCGCCAGGATGGGGAGGGCTGGGAAAAGGTGTGGCTTCCTGGAGGGTAGAGGAATCGAGAAGAGATTTCGATGGTTCCATTAAGAGGCTATTAGAGAAAAGAGCTACTACCATTTCCTTGATTGCTAGTGAAAGGGAAAAAAAAAAAAAAAAAAACACGAAAAACAAACTCAGAGCTCCGGGCCTACCCCCTCAACAAAGGAGACCACCCTCCTGAAACATAAGAGGAGTGTGTGGGGCCCGAGGCCCTGCCCACCTCAGTCCTACAAAAAGCAGAAAAGGCTGAACTTTCTCCCCTGCCATTAAGTCCCAAAGACTCTTTTTTTTTTTTGGTACTGGGGATTGAACCCAGGGGCACTTAACCACTGAGCCACATCCCCAGCCCTTTTTTGTGTTTTATTTAGAGACAGGGTCTCACTGAGCTGCTTAGGGCCTCACTCAATTGCTGAGGCTGGCTTTGAGCTCGCCATCCTCCTGCCTCAGCCTCCCGAGCTGCTGGAATTACAGGCGTGAGCCACTGCGCCTGGCCACCTGAAGACTCTTGACATTGATTCCAGTTGCCAAAATGTCTCAGTTCACCCCATAAAAGTCTCTAATAAGTAGACATTTGTTTCTTTGAGTTTGATCCATTCGAGTGATGAATCATTTAGACAAGAGGACAAGAGCTCCAGCTCACCCTCGGGACCAGGTTCTCTCTTCCTGTCCCTGCATGAGCTGTCCCTCTACCTGTACATTATTTATTTATTTTGGGGGCGGGGTACCAGGGATTGAACTCAGGGGCACTTGACCACTGAGCCACACCCCCAGCCCTATTTTGTGTTGTATGTAGAGACAGGGTCTCACTGAGTTGCTTAGCACCTCGCCATTGCTGAGGCTGGCTTTGAACTCGCGATTCTCCTGTCTCAGCCTCCCCAAGTGCTGGGATTATAGGTTTGCACCACTGCGTCCAGCTGTACATTATTTATAACATCATCATGTCATGATCTTTATTTATTTATTTTTTTGTGCTGGGAATTGAACTCAGGGACTTGCCTAATTTTTTTATCTTTAAAAATTAACATATAAAGTATAAAAAGAAAATCAGTATCTGCTATGTTCCACTTTCCACCTATAATCTAGGCTTCCCTGTTTAACATTTTGGCTTATTTCTCCCAGTCTCTTTTCTCTACCTGGGGTCTTTTCTCTACCTTGGGATGAAAAGACTACCTACAGTTTCCTCCCAAGTCTTCTGGAGGTGTTAAGTCCAAAATGGGTCTCTTTGGGCTAGAATCAAGGTATAAGCAGGAGAGTGACCCTTTGGAGCTTTAAGGGGTGAATCCAGTTCTTTGTCTGATCCAGCTTCCGAAGGTTGTCTGCATTTCCTGGCTCATGGTCCCCTCGGTCTTCAAAGTCAGCCACAGCCAGTGAAGGCTTTCTCACGCCACCTCCCTGACTCTCCTGCCTCCCTCTTTCACATATAAGGACGCTTGGCCCATTGAGAAGATCCAGACTGATCACCCCATCCCAAGATCCTAACCTCATCACATCTGCAAAGTCCTCTCTGCCCTGCAAAGTAACATTGACAAGTTCCAAAGGTTGGGATACGGAATGGACTTGGCGGGAAGGCCATTATTCCACCTAACACAAGTACCTTTTTTTTTTTTTTCCTTTCTTTTCTTTTTCTATTTTGGTATTGTGGCTCAAACCCAGGGATGCTCTCCCACTGAGCCACATCCCCATCCCTTTTTATTTTTTATTTAAGACAGGGTCTTGCTAAGTTGCCCTGGCTGGCCTCCAACTTGCGATCCTCCTGCCTCAGCCTCCCAAATCCCTGGGATTACAGGTGTGCACCAGAATTCCTGGTACCTTTTATGAATATCACCCACAACGAAAATTTGTTTTGCTTTCTTTCTCTTTCACTTGTCCATCTGGTACAGAAGCCAGAAACGCACTAGCTGATGGATGACCTTGGGCCACTCACTTCATATCCTTCAGCATCAGGAAGTGACAGTAAACAAGGAATTTAAGACACATAAATACTAAACACAGTGCCTGATAAGGGATAAGCCCTCAGTAAATATTCTTTCAATCCTTTCCTTTACACATCCCATTTTCTCTCACCCTTATCCATTTTCTCCGCTGTCTCCTTCCTCTACACTGACTCTGTCTAACTACTATTTAGCAAAGAGAGCCAATCACCCACCCCGATGACTCTGCTCGAATGTTCTGTGACCATCTGCTGTCTACTCGTGGCAGCCTGCTGCTTTATACGGAGAGATCTGATTTTAATGTTCACATAGAACTGATATGTATGTTTATAGCAGCTCAATTCACAATAGCTAACCTGTGGAAGCAACCTAAATGCCCTTCAATAGATGAATGGATAAAGAAACTGTGGTATATCTACACAATGGAATATTACTCAGCGTTAAGAGAGAATGTAATTGTGGCAATTGCAGGTAAATGGATGGAGTTGGAGAATATCATGCCAAGCAAAGTAAGCCAATCCCAAAAAACCAAAGGCCGAATGTTCTCTCTGATAAGTGGATGCTGATCTATAATGGGGGAGAGGGCATGGGAAGAATGGAGGAACTTTGGTCAAAAAGGAGGGAGGAGAAGGGCCATGGGGGCAGGAAAGATGGTGGAATGTGACGGACAACAATGCCCTAGGTTCATGTGTGACTGCACATATGGTGTAACTATATTATGTACAACCAGAGAAATGAAAAGTTGTGCTCCATTTGTGTACAATGAATCAAAATGCATTCTGCTGTCATGTATACCTAATTAGAATAAATAATTTTTTTTTTAAATTGGTATGTTGGGGGAGGGGGGAGGGAGCAGGGGGACAGTAAAGATGGTGGAATATGAGGGTCATCATAGCCCTAGCTTTATGTATGACTGCATGTATGTTGTGATTCTACATCACATACAACCAGAGAAATGAAAAGTTGTGCTCCATCTGTGTACAATGAAACAAATTGCACTCTGTTATCATGTAAACCTAAATAGGATAAGTTAATTAATTAATTAATTAAAACTGGCATGTGCTTCCTCTTATACATACCAGTTCCAATTCTGCCCTGGTACATTCATTCATTTCCTCACTAGATCTTTCTTGAGTCTTTCTCTTTATACCTTATAAATAAGGATAGTACAGAGACAAAAGAAATAACCTGGACCACAATAGGGAATTCCCTTCGTAAGGTGAACACTATTTGCAACATATTCCCTGAAGCCTGTTTTGAGGCTCAGCCTTCGGCAAAACCATTGAGAACCCAATTTCTAGACCCACAGGAGACAATAACTGACAAAAAGCACAGCCTCTCCAGGTATTCCTGAGGTTGAGTGGAGGGATTTTCACAGAATGTTATGCCTGAGTTATTCTCCCCAACATTTCCACTTCTGGAACCTGGGCTTCCTCCTACCATTTCCATCTCCAGCTGGCCTGCTGGAAAACATCCTAGAGGACCTGAGTGGTACCTGTGCCTGTTCCCATAACTATACAGTCTGTACCTACTCAGCACTCACTACATGCTAATTACTATCCTAAGGACTTCACACATAGCTACAATCCTCTCTCTCTCTCACACACACACACACACACACACACACAAATCTGTGAGTGTCATCTTCCCTTTTTTTTGTACCACGGATTGAACCCAGGGGTGCTTAACCACTGAGCCACACCCCCAGCCCTTTATTTTATTTAGAGACAGGGTCTGAGTTGCTCAGGGTGGCTCTAAGTTGCTGAGGCTGGCTTTGAACTCACGATCCTCTTGCCTCAGCCTCCCAAGCCGCTGGGATTACAGACATGCGCCACCATGCCTGGTTATCACCACTTTTACAGATTACAAAAGCTGAGGCAGAGAAGTCAAGTGATAGCCCCAAAGCGGCACACCTCCATGATGTCACCTCATCCCCTACTCAATCTGGGCAAAGAACGTCCTAAGATTTCTCCAGTCCCCTGAATGAAATCCACTTTGCAGAAGCCTGCTGCCCTCTCCACTTCCCGGGGTTGACAAAGAGCCAGCATTTTGTTTTCTGTGTGACTTCGCTCAAACACCTGCTCCCTGACGCCACACTCACAAGTTCATAGCCCTTCATAAAATCTTAATTTTCTGAACCTCAATTCCTTTCAAGGAAAAGGCAGGGCCAGGTCCCCTGTCCTCATAAAAAGCCGTTTTTAGTGAACCATCAACTATTTGCGTAAACATTCTCTGGCCATAAAAGGGATGCACCCGGGGACAGAATGTGTAAGGAGAAGGAAGAGAGGGAGTCTCTGGAATGGCCACAGAAGGGAGGAGACTTCACATTCATGAGGAGTAATAAAACACACCCAGAGTTTGTGACCTTGAACAATGGCAGCCCCACCTGGCTCTTTCCATTGGCATCTGACTTCCTTCTCTTCTGCCCCCTTAGTCTCACTTTCATAGACTAATAGCAGAGGCCCTGAGCAGGGGGGGCCTGTGGGGCACCCAGCGCTGAGCACAGGGTGGAGGAAACAGGAAAAGGAAGAGTATCCGACTCATAGAGGCCCTGAGTCACCTAGGCACGTAGCACCTGGGCAGGGAGTGGTTTGGGGAAGACTTGCTAAGGAGAGCTTATGGTCTGAGGAACTGTACTAAGGAGCTGGACTTCTTCCCCGCTGACTAACCCGCTGAGCACCAAGGGGTGGTGTGGAAAGCGTCACAGCCCTTCCCACTTAGAGACCCATTGTCCCTCCCTTCTCCTGCTATTGGGTTACATTCCTCTGTCCATAGATCAGTTATTTACTGAGTTGTGTTCCAGGAACAAAAAATCTACTAGAGTCCTTCAAGTCCCAGTTCAAGAGGGTCTGCCATCTTAGTGATGACCAGGCACAACATTTTTAAAAAAGTTTATGCAAGAAATTTTGTGTATGTGTGTGTGTATGCATGCACAAGCACTGGGACTTGAACTCAGAGGTGCTTTACCACTGAGCCATATCCCTAGCCCTACTTACTTTTTTTAAAATTTGAGACAAAGTCTCACTAAGTTGCTTAGGGACTCGCTAAATTACTGAGGCTTGACTCAAACTTGTGATCCTCATGCCTCAGCCTCCCGAGTTGCCAGGATTACAGGTGTGTACCACTGCACCCAGCTCTGCAGGGAATTTTTGACAAGTCTTTGAAATCACCCACAATATTTTGGGGGACCACAAAAACGAAAAGGAAGGAACCTAATAGATGCTGGGGACCTTTAAATTTGCACCTTAATCTAATGCTTATGATGACTCTTTGAAGGAAGTTCTACTCTGCCTATTTTCAAAGAAATCAATTAACTTGCCCCTCATGCCATAACTGGTAAAAGGTGGAACTAGGATTTAGATTCACATTATTCCTGAACCTAAAGCTCCTGTTTCACTCCACACCTTTGAGCCTATCTGATTCAAAGAAAGGAAAGGTCACAGCTTCTACAGGAAACTCTCATACAGGGCTTCAAGGAAGGGACAGACTCTGAAATAGGCCTTAGGACAGAGACTAATTCAGGATACCGGACAGGAAAGCAAAGATAATATAGGATGAAGGGGACGAATTCCAGTAAGCTCAGATGTGAGAAAATCAAATGTGAGTCAGGCCTTGCTATGTACAGCAAGGGAGTAGAGGGGTGCCATGCTACAGAGGCTATCTTTTTGCTTGTTGATTTTTGTTCCAGGGATTGAACCCAAGAGTACTTAACCACTGAGCCACATCCCCAGCCCTTTTTATTTTTTATTCTGAGTCGGGGTCTCACTAGGTTGCTTACAGCCTCACTAAGTTTTTGAGGCTAGCTTCAAACCTGCAATTCTCCTGCCTCAGCTTCCTGAGCCGCTGGGATGACAGGTGTGCGCCACCCTGCCCAGCACTACAGGAGCTTTGAATGGCAGTTTAAGGAGTTTGAACTTCATCGTACAGATGATAAGAATAATTGGAACAATTTAAGGTCAGAAACCTGACAAACAGCATTTTCAGAAAGATTACTTCGACAGTATTAGGCAAGATAGCTTGCAGAAGTGGTTCTTAACTTTGGCAATTCATTAGCATTACCTTCTTTTTTAACATTTCGTTTTGAAATAATTTCAGGATTTCAAAAATGTTTCAAGCCGGGTGCGGGGGCGCACGTCTGTAATCCCAGCAGCTCGGGAGGCTTAGGCAGGAAGATCAGGAGTTCAAAGCCAGCCTCAGCAAGGGCGAGGTGCTAAGCAACTCAGTGAGACCCTGTCTCTACATAAAACACAAAATAGGGCTGGGGATGTGGCTCAGTGGTCGAGCGCCTCTGAGCTCAATCCCTGGTACCCCCCAAAAAAAGTTTCAAAAAATAAAGGCCTCATATACTCTTCCCTCAGCTTCCCCAAATATTAGTGTTTTCCACAGCCACAGCACAGTCATCAAAATCAATACCTTATCACTGATACCATGCAGGAAGCTAACCTACAGAATTTATTCAAACTCCGACTGGGATCCAACCTAGGATCGCACATTGAGTTCAGTTGTGGTCTTCTTAATCTTCTTTAATCTGGGGAAGTTCCTCAGAATTTCTTCTGTCTTCATGATCTTAACATTTATTTTATTTTTTGGTAACTGGGATTGAACCTAGGGGCACTTAATCACTGGGCCACATCCACAGCCCCTTTTTTATATTTTTAGAAACAGGATTTCGATGACTTTCTTAGGTCCTCACTGCTGAGGCCAGGTTTGAACTTGCAATCCTCCTGACTCAGCTTCCTGAGCCAGTGGGATCACAGGTGCGTGCCACCACACCCCGCAGATTTTAACACTTTTTAAGAATATTGACCATTTATTTTGTCAAATGACCCTAGATGAGCGCTTACCTAATGTTTCCTCATGATTAAATTCAGGTGACGCACTTTGGACAGGAATGCCACAGAAGTGACACTGTGCTTTTTCAGTCTACCATATTAGGAGGCCCATGATGTCACTCTCCCTCTCATTATGTGTCATGTTAACTTTGAGCACTTGGCTAAAGTTTCTACAATGTAAAGTGACTTGTTTACTTGGAAGCATTCTTAACCTACCAACACCTAGGCCACACCAAACACCAATCAAATCAGACTGCCTGAGGGTCAAGCACAGGCTCCCGCCAGGTGTTATCACCTCCAGGTGATTCTAACCAGCATGCAGGGTTGGAAACCAAAGGCGAAGAGAGAATCCTGGAAATCAGCAAGGATGTCATTTCTTGGGGCTTTCTTTTCAGAAGCCATCCAGCTCCAAGCTCAGATAAATACATCTGGACTTTGGCATGGACCCACGGTAGGAAAAAGGGGAAGGCCAAAAATCCCCTGATTGGGAAAGTAATGGGACAGCAGAGTACTATCCAATACAAAAAGGAGGCAGGACACAAAGTCACCAGCCCTCCTGCTCTATTTTCTATCCAGACGTCAGAGAAACATTTGCTATTCTTAAAGTACACACCATATAATTTTACTATCATAAGCCTGACATGAGTGCCCAGTTGCCACTGACAGGAAGGGAATCATAAATCTCGATATAAATATCCAACCACACATGCAAAGATAGACATTTCCGGGTAGAGTGAAATGAACAAGCCACAGAATCCAGGTCAGAGGTACATGACCTCTGGAAACAACCCTGTCCCCCTCACTAGGTCTTTTGCCCTTACTCGCTTCTGAAGAGGGAAAGGACTCTGTTGTAAATTCATGAAATAGGAAAGTGTACACATCACCAGGCTGTTGAAGCAAGCAGCTATTGGGCTCCACTTCCTCAGGATATTATCTTGGAGTTTTCATAAAGAAATTTCATTAATCCCTCTTGTGGGCGAGGGGGACCATCTGAGGACATGTAAAAGGAAACACCAATTTAACTAAAATCCACAAGGAGGGAAGACCCAGAGGAGAGCTATTCCCAAGGCATCCACATGACTACCCGGCTCTGGCATTGCTAGTTCCAGAGGACATCTGCTAGGCAATAATTGGAACAGAAGAAAAGATAGCTCTAACACTCAGAAAGGTTTTGTTTTGTTGTACTGTTTGTCTGTGTTTGTTGGAGTACTGGGGACTGAACCCAGGGTTGCTTTACCACTGAGCCACATCCCCAGCCTTTTTTTTTTTTTTTTTCAGCTGTCAATGGACCTTTGTTTTATTTATTTATATGTGGTGCTCAGGATCGAACCCCAGTGCCTCACACATGCTAGGCAAGCACTCTATCACTGAACCACAACCCCAACCCCCATCCCCAGATCTTTTAAATTTTTATTTTGAGACAAGGTCTTGCTAAATTATTTAGGACCTTGCTAAGTTACCCAGGCTGGCCTTGAACTTGTGATCCTCCTGCCTCAGCCTCCTGAGTAGCTGGGATTACAGGTATGTACCACAAAGCCCAGCCAGAAAGTAATTAAAAAAAATAATACCAGTTTGGTGGTACACCACTTGCCTATCATATATGAGGCCCTAGGTTCCACCCCCAGTTCTACAAGAAAAAAAGAAAGGAAAGAATTAACTTAATTATCCCTCAATTATTATGCAGCCAATATCCTTCAATTGCTCCTATGGGGTCTCACTGACAGAGGCTGGCTCATAATTAAATGCTAATATATGGGTGAAATAATTCATAGTCAGATGGGATCAACTGGGTCAGGAATGTCTCCGAAAGATTTTATAAAAGAGGCAGAATTCAGGGTAGGCCTTCGAATGGTTAAGCCCAAGAAAAGCAGAGACCAGAAGAGCCATAAGCAAAGGGAACCAGGTATCAGGCATGATTGTGGATGCTAGTTTTGAAGGAGATCTCAGAAATGAGAGTGAGGGACTGGAGTTATGGCTCAGTGGTAGAGCACTTGCCTAGCACATGTGAAGCACTGGGTTTGATCCACATAAAAAAATAAGAATTAATAAATTTGAAAAGAGTAAGAGTGGGTTTGCATGTTATTTCATTTATTCTTTTCAACCTCCATAGGGGCTTACTCCAGAAGAGGAAGAATTCCTCAGAATTAGGAATCCTCAGAAAGGTGAAGTAATTTGTCACCATTATTGGTAGCAGATCTGGAATTAGAAACTAGGTATGTCTAATTCCAGAGTCCTTGACATGGTCACTACCACTGAGGGAGGAATGAACACAATATATTTAGAAAATAGGAAGAAGCAGGGATAGCTACCGCAGAACCATACAGTTAAGAAACTGCCAAGGGCCAGGCATGGAGGTGCTGGCCTGTAATCCCAGCAACTCAGGAGGCTATGGTAAGAGGATTTCAAATTCCAGGTCAGCCTGGGCAACACAGACCCTGTCTCAAAAAATTAAAAGGTCTGGGGATATAGCTCAATGGTAGAGCACCCCTGGGTTCAACCCCCAGTAACAAAAATAAAATAAAATAAAAATAGGGAAGTTAGGTAATTTTGTTAAAATGAGACTGACCGCATGTCATATGGTCATGGAACCCCGACAGAGACCTTTGAACTTGATCTTGGGATTGATTACAGAAGAGCCATCGAAGGTTTTGAGTAAGGGAGTAACCAAAGCGACACCCTGAGCCAAGGTCCACGCGAATGGTGAAAATGGGAGTTTTGAGTTCCTCAACTAGAGAGGTGGCACTAACAGGAAAGGGGGACTCAGGGTGCAGCAGAGTAACAGCTTGACTAAGTAGCTTTTTTTAATTATTTTATTCATTTATTTATATGTGGTGCTGAGAATCGAACCCAGTGCCTCACCCATGCTAGGCAAGTGCCCTACCACTGAGCCCCAGCCCCAGCCCTAGCTTGGGGCTTTGATGCAAGACAGCAAATTTAGATTCTCTCTCCAGACTTCCTTCTGTCTTCCTCTATAAATCTGGCACAGTGAGAATTAATCAAAGGACTTCTAAAGCTTTCCTTTTCCAAGTGTGGTCCTCCAACCAGCAGCAATAGCATGATCCAAAAGCTCAGCCCGAGAGCATGGTGGCATGTGTCTCTTGTCCCAGCTATTTAGGAGGCTGAGGCAGGAAGATCCTTTGAGCCCCGGAGTTGGGGCCAGCCTGGGAAACACAGCAACACCCCATCTCTGTTAAGAAATAAGAGAGAGAGAAAGGGGGCTGGGGAGAGAGAGAAAATCAGAATCTGTATTCAAAGGATCCATAAGCACATTAAAGTTTGAGAAGCACTTTTCTAAAGTGACCTCCAGTTCCAAAATGAAACTATTTCACACCTCTATTCACAGGAAAGGAGGGCGGGGTACCTATTTGCCTCCTTTGTATGCTTTTCCTGATTTAACAGCCTCTCTCAAGCTTGCTCTCTCAGGAAACACCAGTGGTGTCGTGCTGCCACCTTGTGGCCGTAATCGACAAGTGTACTTAACTCAGTTCTCATTAGCAGAGGGGGAGGGTTGGCAGGAGGGTGAAGTCCAAGTCTCAGATATGGTAAGAGACTCACACCTGCGCACAATGACTGCAAGTAACTGTCAGAGACTGAGTTCAGCCTGCATCAGAGAGCAATGTCACATTTAAAAACGCAGTTTGTATAATATCCAATAATGGGATATTCACTGGAAAACTTGAATTCCCAGCCAGGTTCTGTCTTTGTAACATTAAAAATCACTGAGTGAGGGGCTGGGATTGTGGCTCAGTGGTAGAGTGCTCGCCTTGCATGCATGAGGCACTGGGTTCGATCCTCAGCACCACATAAAATAAATAAAAATAAAGATATTGTGTCCATCTACAACTAAAATATATATATATATATATATATATATATATATATATATATATTTTTTTTTTTTTTTTTAAATCACTGAGTGACAGCTGAACACAGTGGCTCAGCCTATAATCCCAGCAAATTGGGAGGCCAAGGCAGAAGGATCGCAAATTTGAGGACAGCCTGAACAACTCAGTGAGACTCTTTCTTAAAATAAAATTTTTTTAAAAAAGAACAGGGATATAGCTCAGTAGTAGAGCACTTCCTGGTTTCATTCAATCCCCAGTATTACCTGCCTCCCAAACACACACAAAGAAAATTATGGTGATGACATTTTCAGTCACCCAGCCCTATCTGAACTCTGCCAGTAAACATCATTTTCCAAGGAAACATACTTTTCCTGTGAGAGCTCTTTTTCTTCCTGAGCCAAATGCTGTATGCTCACCAACACTTGTCCTACTCTGTTGGCCCCAAAATAAATCTAATTCCTTTCCACACAACAAACCTTCGCGTACTTGCAAACAACAACCATGCACCACCCATGCCTTTCTCTGAGCCATCCAAATGACATAATTAGAAGCCCATACAGCAAGGGAAAGTCCAGCAACCACAGTCAAGACTGAGCTCTGAGAGTGTTCTGACCAGGCCAGCAGGGCCACAGGAATACCTGTGTTTGCACTGCACCCATATTTAGAAAACCAAACACCACATCAGCTGATTTAGGAAGAGTGGTTTTCCCAGCTTGCGCTCCTTCAATTGTCTGTCCCATGACTGCGCAGGTGTATGCTTCTTTTTTGGTCCTAGGGATCGAACCTCAGGAGCCACATGCTTAGGCCTTTTTGTTTTTTATTTGGAGACAGAGTCTTGCTAAGTTGCTCGGGGCCTCACTAAGTTGCTGAGGCTGGCCTTAAACTTGTGATCCTCCCTCCTCAACCTCCAGAGACACTGGGATTATAGGTGTGTGCCACCATGCCTGGCTATACTTCTTATTTAGTTTTATTTTGTCAGGAATATTTATCAGCCCCTGTGCATGGAAGGAGCAAAGAGAAATTGGACCTGGTCCCTGACCACACAGATCTCAGCTCATGGAGGGAACTCAATTCAAAGCCAGATATCTACAATTCAGTGCAAAATACCATGATAGAGGTAAATGCTGCGTTTTTGCATTCCTTTCATTGATCCCTTGTGAAAAAGCTTCCACTCCTGGTTTTCTTAGCTCTTCAAGTTCAAAATGTAAAAAGAGAGAGAGAGGAGGATGTAAGTGTCCCAGATGGTCCTTTTCACAGTCACGATTAGACTAAGCATTTCTTTCTGGCTATAGAGGGTGGTCGTGGGCTCCCATTTCATTCTGAACATGCTGGCTCCCCTATTAGGACACTTGGGTATGCAACAGCACTTCACAGAAAATCTAGTAAGCCAGGAAACCTGTGTTTTGTTTGTGTGTTTGTTTGTGTGTTTGTTTTGGGGGGTACCAGGGATTGAACTCAGGAGTCCTCAACCACTGAGCCACATCCCCAGCTCTATTTTGTGTTTTATGTAGAGACAGGGTCTCACTGAGCTGCTTAGTGCCTCGCCATTGCTGAGGCTGGCTTTGAACTCACGATTCTCCTGTCTCAGCCTCCCTAATTGCTGGGATTACAGGCATGTGCCACCGCGCCTGGCTGAAACATGTGTTTTAATGTTGTGGCTTTGAGACTGACAGATGGCATTGAGCTGGCTAGTCATATAACTTCCTTGTACTTTATTTCTTGGGTACTGGGGATTGAACCCAGAGGTGCTTCACCAAGGAGCCACATCCACAGCTCTTTTTATTTTTTATTTTGAGACAGGGTCTCGCTAAGTTGTGTAGACCTCCCTGCACTTTAACTTCTACTACTGTAAAGGAGGGCAGGGGGACACATCTCCATAGGTCTGCGGATTGTGAGAGCTCCTCAGAGACAGTATCCAACCTTGCTCTGCTCAATATCGAACATCTAGCAAATACTAGTCTCACATCAGGTGCTCCAGCCTTTAGTGATTAATGTTGAGTAATAGCAACATGAAGCGTGGAGTTGGTCAGCAAAAATTCTTGAACGTTGGCCAACTGCAGGAATGAATGGGGAAACCAAATATCAGAGGGAGAGCTGCGTCTGCTCCCCACTTCTCACCTGCTTTCTTCCAGGGAGGGGACCTTTAAAAGTCAGACTCTAGACATAATGATCCCAAGATGGGACCTAAGGAGTTGTCAATGTGTGTGTGTGTGCGCATGTGTGCGTGTGTGTTTTATTTTCTTTTTCTTCTTTTCTTTCTTTCTTTCTTTCTTTCTTTCTTTTTTTTTTTTTTCATTACTAGGGATTTAACCCAGTAGTGTTCAACAACTGAGTTCCATCCACAGCACTTTTTATTTTTTTATTTTGAGACATGGTCTCGCTGAGGTCTTGCCCAGGCTGACCTTGAACTTGTGATCCTTCCACCTCACTGAGTAGCTGGGATTACAGGTGTGTACCACCATACCCTGCAGAAGCTGACAATGCTACTAAAATAAAGGTCCATTTGTCTTACAGGAATTTTATTGTTTTTTATTTTTTAATTTTTATTTCTTGTTACAAGGGATTGAACTCAGGGGCACTTAACTACCAAGCCACATCCCCAACCCTTTTTTATATTTTATTTAGAGAGAGGGTCTCATTGAGTTGCTCAGGGCCTCACTAAATTGCTGAGGCTGGCTTTGAACTTGATCCTCCTGCATGAGCCTCCTGAATCGCTGGGATTACAGTCATGCACCATGGCGCCCGGATTATGGGTGTGCTTTATATCAATGCACCTGAAGGACCCACAACTTCTTCCCATGGTACACCCACCCCAAGTCCCTGGAGAGGAAGATCAGATAAAGAACTGACAGGGAGCCAGGACCTGAGGGAACAGGGAAAACAGACAGAAGGGACCTGGAAGAAGGTCTGAAGAGCTCCCTGATCCCACAGTGATTTCCACATAGACTGATGGACAGGTCCACGAAGGAAGCAGACACCCTCACCAGGCTCCATGCTTACACATGCCCATTTCTCAGTAAGATTTTCTTCCTTCTAATGAATTGCACATCCATACACTCTCCAATGCATCTGGCCTAGTTAAGGGGTTATGAAACCACCTCTCCATTCAACAAATGTTTGTGGAGTATTCCCATAGTGCCAGTCCCTGCATGAGTCCCATAAGTTCCAAGAATACCAAAATGAGCAATCCCCATGGGAATTGCTCCAGACGCTCCTCTGCACCTCCTTCTGTCTGCTCCCCACCGGCCCAAATTCTGCCCCACACTGTGAGAACCAACTCAAGAGCCACCTAAACATGATCCTTCTCTGTCCCCTGTGAACTTGTGCCATCTCTGAAAGTTGATTCCACCTTTACCTCTAGGTTTTATGAAGCATACATCATCCCCCTGGTGAGATTTGGACCCCTGAAAACAGAGACCACTTTTAGAATTTTCCAGAAAGAAGCCACACCAGTGGTCTGTATCAGGTCAAGCCAGAGCCTTCGACTTTAGGACAGTTTTCACTGACTAACCACTCTCCCACACAACAGTAGGCCAAGATGATGTGAAAACTGAGGGGGAAGGAATGATCAGCTAAAATTCAAAAAGACTTTGACCCTCGCCTTGGGTCTTCCCTCCTCTTGGGGAAACAGAGTCATCCCACTATCTCACTCCTAAATGGAGGCTTCCAGGGAGGACTTCCTTATCACCTGTTCCTTCAGCCCCCACAAATATCACCCAGCATGTGCGCTCCATCTCTCCTTTCTTTGACACATTCCTAAAGTCTCCAGAATAGACACCAAGTTTGTGAGTTCCTCAAGTTCCACAACTATCACAGATTGGATTGTGAATGATCCCCAAAGGCCTGTGTGGTAAACGCTCGGTTCTCAGCCTGTGGTGCTATCAGGTAGTGAACCTCTAGGAGGTGGAGCCCCCAGGAAAGAAGGTACGTTGCTGGGTGCAGTGGCACATGCCTGTAATCCCAGCAGCTCAAGAGGCTGAGACAGGAGGATCGCAAATTCAAAGCCAACCTCAGCAACTTAGCAAGGCCCTAAGCAACTCAGGTGAGAACCTGTCTGTAA
Organism: Geosciurus inauris; assembly: GCA_004024805.1. Classification (NCBI taxonomy): domain Eukaryota; kingdom Metazoa; phylum Chordata; class Mammalia; order Rodentia; family Sciuridae; genus Geosciurus; species Geosciurus inauris. The sequence goes on along the minus strand of PVHX01007307.1, from coordinate 16,619 downwards.
ATAAAATATTAAAAAGAGCTGAGGATGTGGCTCAGTAGTTAAGCATCCCTGGGTTCAATCCCTAATACCAAACAGAAGAAAAGAAGGACGGATGGATGGATAGACGGAAGGAAGGAAAGAAGAAGGAAAGGTCACTGGGAGTGTGGCCTTGAAGGAGACATTGAGACCCTGGCTCCTTTCTGTCTCCTTTGCTTCCTGGCTGCCTTGAGGTGAGCTGTTTCCTCCACCATGTACTACTGCCCCTCCACAGGCCCAAAAGCAAGAGCACTAGCTAGCCATGAACTGAAACCTCCAAAACCGTGAGCCAACATAAATCTTTCTTCCTAATAAGCTGATTATTTCAGGTATTTCATCATAGTAATGCAAAGTTGACTATAACAATAACCTTTAATGTTTACTGTAAGTATTATTAACCTTCTAATTTTGCCTGAAGCATCCAAACAAGGTCTGGAGCCAGGAGTCCCAGGAGCCTGGACAAACATATTTTAAAGGCTCCTTCCCTCCTGTGACTCCTGTTTCTCAAGCCCTCTTGGACCTGAAATCAGTTCCCTCTCCTTTAGACTGGAGCAGCTAAGCCACAGCCATCTTCCTGATGAAGTGAGGCTGGTCTGACTCACTGCTCTGGGAGCAGCATTGCAGGCAAAGAAGTACTGCTTCTTCTGGGTCCTGATCACCTTACATGGCTATAGATTGGTGGGAATTATAAACAGAGGACAGGGCAACTTCCCAGGCAACACCACAACTGCTGCCGATCCTTTGCCAAGAACAAAAGTAGGAAGGACAAAGGGGAAACAGACCATGTCGTCCTCTCTTGCTAATCCTTAGTTCCCACATTCTTGCTAGAGACAGTCGCCCAAAGGTATAAGGAAATTCGAATAAAAAAGTTTTGAAGATATCAGAGCACATGGTGGGGTGGGGAGGTAAGAAGGAGGACCGGATGGAACAAGTACTTCTGCCAAGTTATCAGTCACTTATGCACTTAAGAATGCTGCATTTCTTTTGTTTGACCAGTTTTACCTCCCAGATTCCCGTAAAGCACCTGATCCATCTGTTATCTAACCACAAGGGCAGCGCTGCTTTTCCTGTTCTTACCCTCTAAAGGGAACACTAGCCTGGAATTGAGGTGCTGACCACCACGCTGAGTACTGCACCTGGGCCATCCCAAGAAATTGGGAGTCCCTGACTGGAAACCTCCACACACGGGGCAAGCAGCTTCCAGCACCACGGATGGCCACCATGAAGTTTCCCATCTTGTCCCTCCTTCTGTTGCTGCCAATCATGCTGATGTCCATGGTCTCTAGCAGCCCGAATCCAGGTAAATGAGATTTATTCTCTATGAAGAGGGACAAAAGGGCAGAAAATATGTCAAAATGGGACACATATGCATTAAAATATAGCTCCTCTTGCTACAAAGATTTGGGGAAAGTCAGACTTTCTTGGTGCCAGTTTCTTCATTTATGAAAAGATGGAAGCAGTCCTTATACCCAAAGGGTATTGTGAGAGTTTAAAAGACGTATTGTAAGGCCAGGGGCTGTGGAGCACACCTATAATGCCAGCTACTTGGGAGCCTGAGGCAAGAGGACTTTAAGTTTCAAGCTAACCTGGGTTCAGTGGTAAAGCAGCCTTGGGTTCAATTCCAAGTGCAAACAAAATTTAAAAAGATATATTGTTCTCCCTCTCTCCCTCTCCCTCTCCCTCTCCCTCTCCCTCCCTCTCTCTCTCTCTCTCTCTCTCACACACACACACACACACACACACACACTAGCTAACCAAGAGGTCCCCCTCTCCTTCCCTCCCGACCCCTTTTCCAGAAGAGTAACACATTTCCCCAGGGCCAAACTACACTGCAGAGGTGAGCAGGTGTTGAAGGTAAGTCTGCACCCACAGAAGGTAAAGAAGTCCCATGTTCCTTATACTGCCCTAGAGATGCCACCAACAATTCTTAATGATATTGAGCGGCACTGTGGTAAAGAAGAAAACTCCTATCATCAGGTAGTACCCCAAGTTCTAGCCATACCAAGCCCTGCTGTGACAGCTCATCTTAGGGGAAGCAGAGCTTTGGTTCAGCAGTCCTGAATCTGCCCCAGTTTTCACCATAGCCAAAGCGGCCCAGCCCTTTGCACAGAAACAAATGGGCCATGTCCCTCACATTATCCAGCATAGTGCTCAGTAAATATTAGCCAAGTCCTCAGGTTTCCAAGTTCAAAATATTGCCCTTTTGAGATTCAATACCAGGGTTTGATAACAGCTCTATTGACTTTTGGGGCTGCACAACTCTTTGTTGTGGGGGGATGTTCTATGTATTATAATATGGCATCTATCCACTAGACGCCAAGGGTGGCCTCCTCCCTCCCCAACACACCCCAGTTAAGAAAGCTAAAAATAGCTGGGTGCAGCGGCCCTCGCCTATAATCCCAGCAGCTCTGGAGGCTGAGGTGGAAGGACTGTGAGTTCAAAGCCAGCCTCAGCAACAAGGCACTAAGCAACTCCGTGAGACCCTGTCTCTAAATAAAATACAAAATAGGGCTGAGAACGTGGCTCAGTGGTTGAGTATCCCTGAGTTCAATCCCCAGTATCCAAAAAAGAAAGCTAAAAATACCTCCAGACATTGCTACATGTTTCCTGTGAGGGCAGGGGAATGACTACCTTCAGTTGAGAACTACAGCTCAATCCCAATAGTTCTTAAACCTGGCTACATGTTTAGATTCAGCCTTTGAGTCAGGAGGTCCCAGATCCAAATATCAACTCTCCCACTCACTTTCCAACCCTCCACAAGTCGTGTAAGTGCTTTGAGCCTCAGTGTTACCATATTACACATAAAATAGCCGGGTACGGTGGCCCACACTTGTCATCCCAGTGACTGGGGAGGCTGAGGCAGGCGGATCACGAATTCAAAGCTAGCTTCAGCAACTTAGCGAGACCCTAAGCAACTCACCAAGACCCTGTCTCAAAATAAAATATAAAAAGGGTTGGGGGTGTAGCTCAGTGGTAAAGCACCCTGGGTTCAATCCCCAGTACCAAAAATAACAATAATAATAAGACACATAAAATAACATTTATCACATGGACTTGTCGTGAAGATTAAATAATGATCTATAACATTCATTTAGAAAGAGGTTGTAAGCCGGGCGCGGTGGCTCAAGCCTGTAATCCCAGCACTCAGGGAGGCTGAGACAGGAGAATCGCGAGTTCAAAGCCAGCCTCAGCAATGGCAAGGCGCTAAGCAACTCAGTGAGACCCTGTCTCTACACAAAACACAAAATAGGGCTGGGGATGTGGCTCAGTGGTCGAGTGCCCCTGAGTTCAATCCCCGGTACCAAAAAAAAAAAAAAAAAAAAGAGGTTGTAAATACAAAATGATTCAGCCAGACTCAAACTTCACAGATCATCTCAGCCTTTTATTCAGAAACAAAGTGTCATACAGGAATGGGGTGACACCTCTGAAGGACCCATTTTCCTGGTGGAAAATGAGCCACTGAACAAAGGAGGGCACTGGGCTTATATAGGTTATACTGAGAGGTGACTTAATTAATGAATGTGTCAGTTTGGGCACTCAGGAATTTGGGATCTGTTTTACTGGGTGAAAGGAGAGGGGGTCTGGGGTCAGCGGTCAGTCTCTGGGATTTAACTTACTGGAACAGATGGAGGGCCTGGGGCCTAAACAAAGGATTTATTTAGGGAAGGATTAATGCTTTGGTCTCTTCCCAGAGACTGCCTTTCTAGGTTTGATGGACACCTCCCCAGGGTTTGTTTAATCACCTGGAAAGAATGTATTGGGGAAGGATCAATGCCCTCAACATACAGCTTTCTATCTCACTCCCCTTTGCCCAGGCCTCACTATTTTGGGGGTTTGTCATTTTCCATATCTAATACAGGTCAAGAAATGGACCAAGTGCAATTCCTAACACAGGAGGGCGATGAATTGGGAAAATCTCCCCGTGCCAACAAGTATTGCTATCGCAAACCACATGCAATGGACGGGGGCCGGGCTCCAGCCTAGCTTCCAGCCAAGCAGTTTTGCAATGCCTGCCAAAGTCTGAGCCAATTTGTGACAGATGACACCTCACACTCCCCAGAGCAACTCTCAAAACAAAATCTGACCTTACTTTATCTTTGTGTGGTTGTTGTTTTTGTTGTTGTTTTGGTACCAGGGATTGAACCCAGGGGTGCTTAATAACTGAGCCATATCCCCAGCCCTTTTTCTAAATTTTGTGTTTTGAGACAGGGTCTCACTATGGTTCTTAGGTCCTTGCTAAGTTGCTGAGGCTGGCTTTGAACTTATCCTCCTGCCTCAGCCTCCCCAGCTGCTGGGATGACAGGGGTACACTACCGGGCTGGGCTTTACTTTATTTTTGAAAATAACCACATCCATGCTTTTCCCAGTAGAGAGGGAAAAAAGAAATGTGAGAATATTAGGAAATATATTACTTATAACAACAGATTATTCACTACTTGCAGTATTAATTATAAAATTACTTATAATACCTGACATGTAGCCAGCCACGGTGGTGCACGCCTGTAATCCCAGCACTTAGGGAGGCTGAGACAGGATAATCGCGAGTTCAAAGCCAGCCTCAGCAACGGCGAGGCGCTAAGCAACTCAGAGAGGCCCTGTCTCTACATAAAACATAAAAAATAGGGCTGAGGATGTGGCTCAGTGGTTGAATACCCTTGAGTTCAATCCTGGATATCAAAAACAAAAAACAAAAAAATACCTGACGTGTGTTAAGCCCACCTATGTTGCCTGGAATGGTGGCTCACGTCTGTAATCCCAGCTATTTGGGAGGCTGAGACAGGAGCCAGCCTGGGCAACTTAGTCAGGTTTTGCTTCAAAATAAAAAATAAAAAGGGCTGAAGATGTAGCTCAGGGGTAAAGCACCCCTGGGTTCAATCCCTAGTTGCGTGTGTGTGCGCAAGATTTAATATATTTGTTACCTTTCATTTCTCATACTTTCAAAAGTGTAAAAATAGTCACATTTCTGGTATATCCTTCATTTACTTTTTTCAAATAACTTCTTATATAACCATAATACAATTATCAAACTAGGAAATTGGCACTGGTACAATAATGTTAAGTAATTCACATTTAAACCTTTGCTAATTATCTCATGAATGTCCTTTTTCTAGTCCAGAGTTTGATCCAGGATCCTACACTGAATAAAACATCTCTGTCTCCTTGGTATCCTCCAATCTAGGGTAGTTTCCCAGTCTTTCCTTCTTTCATTCTTTGATACTTTTTTTTTTTTTTTTTTTTGGTACTAGGGAGTAAACTCAGGGCACTGAGCCATATCTCCAGCCCTTTTTATATTTTATTTTGAGACAGGGTCTTGCTAAGTTACCTAAGTCCTCACTAGTTGCTGAAGCTGGTCACTAAGTTGCTGAGGCTGGTCTCTAACTTGCAATCCTACAGCCTTAGCCTCCCAAGTTGCTGGGATTACAGGCGTGCACTCAGCCCTTGATAATTTTTTTTGAAGAATACCGAGCAAGTATTTTGTAAAATGTCTTCAGTTTGGGTTTATCCAGTGTTTCCTCATGACTAAGTTTATGTTATTCATTTGGAGCATGTATCAGCTTTTTACCACTGTGACCAAAATACCTGACAAGAACAACTTAGAGGAGAAAATGTTTATTTGGGGCTCACAGTTTCAGAAGTCTCAGCCCATAGTTGGCCAATTCCATTGCTCTCAGCCTGAGATGAAACAGAACATCATGGTGGAAGGGTATGGAGGAGAAAAGCTGCTGAGCCCATGACAGCCAGGAAGTGAGGGACAGAGGAGGAGGAGCCAGGGACAAGATATAGTCCAAAACCACAGTGACTGACTTCCTCCAGCCATGCCTCACCTGTATACAGTTATCACTCAGTACTTAGGAGTACATTCAAATTATCAATCTATTGATGAGGTTACAGCTCTCATAATCTAATCACATCACCTCTGAACATTCCTACACTGCCCAACACATGAGTTTCTAGGGGGACCCTGAAATCCAAATCCTAAGAGGGCAAAAATACCACAGACGTGATATGTCCTCGGTATGCCACACAAGGAGACTCAGGATGCTGCTCTCTCTCTCAATACTGGTGATGTTAACTGGTTAAGGTTGTGTGTCTGCTAGTTTTCTTCACTGTAAAGTTATGGTTTTCCCCCTTGTAATTAATAAATATCCTGTGGAGAGACACTTAAGGACTGTGTAAATATCCTACCCTTTATCATACTTTTACCCAAGAATTCTTAAAGCCCATTAATGAGTCTTACCTACCATAATCATTAACTCTGGTATTAACCAAATAGTGATTTTCTATTTCCTTCATTCCTTCTATATTTAGTAATTGGAATTCTATAAGAAAGAGCGCTGGGCACAGTGGAGCACATCGATGATCCCAGTGATCAGAGACTCAGGAGGCTGAGGCAGGGGGATCACAAGTTTGAGGCCAGTCTTAGCAACTTCGTAAGACTGTCTCAAAAGAAAAAGAAAAAGATGTGGATATAGCTCAGTGATAAAGCACCCCTGGGTTCAATCCCCAGTACAAGAAAGAAAGAGAGAAGAAGGGCAGAAAGGAGCTATTCCCCCTCCTTTTACTTATTTATTCAATCGTCTATTTCTATCAGTACAGTCTCATGGATATTTATGGGTTATAATCCATTACTATCCTTATTAAGTTTCTCATATCACCCTGAATTGGCCACGGGGGTGTCTTCAAGTTGGCTTTTGTGATCTTTTAATATCCCCATTATTTTTTGAACAGTTCCTTATTTTCTGATACCACAATATATTCTAGGCTTATCTTGTACTTTCTTACCCCAGCCCTGAAATCAGTTACTTCTACAGGGAGCCCAGGTTCCTTTAATGGGAAAATGCTATTTGACGAATACTGGGTGATACTTCTAACCTTTGCTAGTGGCTACCATTACTTCTAAGCCCTTTAATGGGCACAGCTGGGAAATAACATTTATTAATGTACTATTAGCCACATTTTATAAATTAGGTAAATGAGGCACAGATGAGTTAAGCAAGGTTGGCTAAAATCACAAAGCAAATCTGTAGTAGAACTGGGAAATCAAAATAGTGATAGATGTACCACAAGTCATAATACACACACACACACACACTGTGGATTGAACCCAGGGGCACTTTACCACGGAGCTAAGTCCCTGACCCTCCCCTTTTTTTTTTACTACCTCCATATTATTTCCTGAGCCTCACAAACTCTAAGAACATATTTTTACTTTTTTTTAAATTTTGAGGCAGGATCTCGCTACATTGCTGAGGATGGCCTCAAATTTGTGATACTTCCGCCTCAGCCTCCCAAGTTGCTGGGATTACAGGTGTGCACCACAGCTAACAAGTAACTTTTTTACAAATACCTGTCAGCAGAAAGCCATATGCCTAATATTCCAGCATAGATACCATCTTTGAAAAATAACTAGAAGTCCACAGTAATAACCGCAATAATAACCACCGTGTACTGAATGCCTGTCTGGGCTCATGGTGGCTCATGTATCCCTCACAACTCTGCAAAGTGGAGATTACTATCCTCATTTTACACGAGGGAATCAAGAACCAAGAAAACAGAGTGACTTGTCTAAGATTATCTAGTTAAGTGACGAAAACAGTAGCTAACCCCAGGTCTATCTGGATATAAAGGCTATGTTTATTCCACTCTATCACTATTTCTCAAAACTAATTTTAGGTGAGACATAAATTCACATATTTTTTACTTTAGTAATTACATGTTTGTTTTAATGCATATTAGAAAAAAATCTAAACATGCATCGAGCCTGTAATTTCACAGATAATTTCACATAGAATGAGGCTGTTTTGTGAAATAAATTTAGAGGAAATGTGTGAAGTAAACAATAGTTGAAGTGGTATAAGCCATAGAAAAAAATCATAAATCGCAGCAGCTCAGGAGGCTGAGGCACGAGGATCTCAAGTTCAAAGCCAGCCTCAGCAAATTAACAAGGCCCTAGAGAAAGAAAAAATCATAAAGATAGTCCCTCACTATTGATATTTTTATTTCCCAAGAAAATAATCCATAATTTCGAAAAAGTTGTAAAAATGAAGAATTTTGTCAATATCTAAACATAAAGCAACCAAAGATTCAGCAATAGTGAAACAGTTAAATAATTTGGAAAACATATACTTGTTTCAGTCATTAAAAATATCTATTATGGGGGCTGGGACTGTAGCTCAGTGGTAGAGCGTCTGCCTAGCATGTGTGAGGCACTGGTTTGATCCTCAGCACCACATAAAAATAAAAAAAAATAAAGTAAAGGTATTGTGTGTATCTAAAACTAAAAATATTTTTAAAATATATCTATTATGAAGATGACATATCATCATGCTTTACAAAGAGAAGTAGAAATCTGTTCGTGTACTGTGGTTATCCCTACATAAAGAAAACCATATAGCCGGGTGAAGTGGTCCACACCTGTAATCCCAGCAGCTCAGGAGGCTGAGGCAGGAGGATCACGAGTTCAAAGTCAGCTTCAGCAAAAGTGAGGCATAAGGAACTCAGTGAGACCCTGTCTCTAAATAAAATATTAAATAGGGCTGGAGAGATGGCTCAGTGGTCAAGTGCCCCTGAGTTCAATCCCCAGTAACCCCTACCAAAAAAAGAAAAGAAAACTAAATACAAGTCACACACCAAAATGCCAAGTTAGTAAGAATAGTGAGTTTTTTTGTTATACTTCCAAACTTTCTTCAATATAGTTGTATTACATTTAGAATGAAAACCCTCCTCAATTAAGGGATTCAAGTAAATGATCTCCAAGATTCTTTCTTGCTCTTAAATTTTTTTTTTCTGGATCAAGGAGTAGAGGTCATGCACAAGTGAAATATTAGAAAAGTTTAGACAGCAGAGGCTACGCTTGTTTATTTTCACAGCACTCTAAATAGCACATGAGAACATTTGAAAACTAGCACTTGGGGAAATGATGTAACACCCTCCATCTGTGTGGCAGAAAGGGCACAAGTCTGGGAAATAGGGACCTGAATTGGACCAAGTAATCTCTAAGGGCCCTCTCCAAACTACTTGTCCATCCACTTATCTTAACCAACATTTACCAAATGCCTGCATGTCATGTGCCAGGAGCTAAGTAGCTGAATGACTACTGAAATGTTGGTTCTAAGTCTAGTGAAGGAGAAAGATTTTGTTTTAGGATCATCATAACAAAATATCATAGACCAGGTGGTTTAGACAACAGAAATTTATATTCTCACAGTTCTAGAGGCTGGAAATCCAAGATCAGAGGTTCCACGGATTTGGTCTTTTCTCCTTGGCTTGCAAGTGATTGCTGTCTTAGTTTGGGCTGCTATAACAAATCACCACAGGCAGGGTGTCTTATAAACAACAGGAATTTATTTCACAGTTCTGGAGGCAGGATTTCTGAGATCAGAGTGTCAGTATGATTAGGTTCTGATAAGGGTCCTTTTCCAGGTCACACAGAACCAGCTTCTTGTATTTTCAAATGGCAAAAAGAGTGAGAAAACCCTCTGGGGTACCTTTTATAAGGGTGCTAATTCCATTCATGAGGGCTCTACCTTCATGACCTAATTATTTCCCAAAGACTCCACTTCCCGAAACATTGAGAGTTAGGATTTCAACATACTCACTTCATGGGGACACGGACATTCAGTTCATGATAGCCACCTTCTTACTCTTACCTCTTATCTTCTTACCTCACGGGGCTATCCCTGAGGTCTTTTCTGTGTGTCCAAATCTCATCTTCTTAAAAGGACATTGCTCAGTGAATTAGGGCCCATCAAATTTAATCAACCCCTTTAAGGACCCCCATCTCCAAAAACAGACATTCAGAGACACCGGAAGTAAAGGTTCAACATGTGGATTTGGAGGACACAGCTCAGTTTGTAACAAAGTCCAAACAATGAACTATAACTGGAAGAGGAGTTTGAGTTGCATTCAAAGACAAAGGCAGGCCAGGGGTTGTGGCTCACACGTGTAATCCCAGCAGCTCAGGAGGCTGAGACAGGAGGATCGCAAGTTCAAAGCCAGCCTCAGCAAAAGCGAGGCACTAAGCAACTCGTGAGACCCTGTCTCTAAATAAAATACAAAATAGGGCTGGGGATGTGGCTCAGTGGTTGAGTGCCCCTGACTTCAACCCTAGTACCAAAACAAAAACAAAAACATATATGTATTTTTTTATCACAATAAAATCGGCTTGGGCTCAGTGGTAGAGCACTTGCCTTGTGTGTATGTAACCCTGAGTTCATTTCCCAGCACCACAAAAAATTTAAAAAGAAAAACTTACAATAAAATTGGCTTGGATGGAGGTCAAAAGAGGAGAGTATTTGTTCCAGAGGAACAAATGCAAATACCGTCCTCTTACAGTTCGAACTGGGATTGTGAATTCAAATTCAGCAATTTGGAGGTCAGATGGAAATCTTGGTTAATGGAATAATGTGACCCTTGCTTTCACTCCTGAAGTCATGAGGATTTGAATGTGCGGGACAAGAAGAGGGTTACAGTCCTGAGAACCCCCCAGCTCTTGTCCTCTCTTCCATTCAGAGGCCATTTTCTTCACCTACCTTCAGCTTAGCTTTTCTCTAGGGCAGATTTGAAAGCTCTGTTCTTTATCCATTTTAAACATTCCTCTCTTGAAATACCCAGGTCCCCAGAGTAAACAAGGAGGAGAAATGGAACTTCTTGACCCAGGTAGCATAATGCTAAGGACCACTTCTGCTGGCCCCTTCCCTTCCCCGAGCCTGGAAATGACCTGTTTCCTTCTGACAGGGGTCGCCAGAGGCAACAGGGACCAACACCAGGCTTCTGGGAGGCGGCTCCTGAGAGGAAACCAAGAATGCCAGTGCAAAGGTCAGTAACTCAGCATGGACAACAGTGGTGGCACCACAGTGACCCCAGCTCTGTCCCTTGAGCCTCTCTGAGAGCAGGGCAGATGTTTTCTGAGCTGACCTCAGCAGCCCACCATGCGCAGCACCCATGCCGGCTTTCTTTCTGAGTTTTAGGCAAGAACTGGACCTCCAAGGCCTAGCGGGGAGCTGGCTGAACCCCTTCCCCTTCCTTTCCCCCCCAAAATCTAGGTCTGCCTTCCAAAAGTTTTTTCACATTTCCCTGGCTTTCCTAAAGCATCCTGGATCCTACTCTTAGCCTTATTTAACTCATGGAAAAAAACTGAAAACAGAGGCAAAATGACTTGCCCAAGGTATAGCATCACTCAAAAAATAACACCTACTGCACGTCTGATTTTGTCAAAATAAACCCAACTATTATCTATAACTATGATGCACTAATTAAAAAAAAAAAAAGGAAAACAGATATCGCCAGACGCAGTGGCGCACACCTATAATCCCAGCAGCTTGGGAGGCTGAGGCAGGAGGATCATGAATTCAAAGCCAGCCTCAGCAATTTAGTGAAGCCCTAAGCAACTCAGCAAGACTCTGTCTCTAAATAAAACATTAAAGGTCTGGGGATGTGGCTCAATGGTTAAGTGCCCCTGGGTTCAATCCCTAGTACCAAAAAAAAAAAAGATAATAACTAGATCTTACTATTCACTCTGTTACCTTCCCAGTGCTATCTCCCTCTAAACCAAATCCTTACCCATAGAGGTCAGGAAAACAACTCAGAGATCCTGGTATTCAAATAGCTGGAGGTTTCCAGCTGTTTTGCATTGAGCCCTTTCCCTGGCACACTGCAATATTAAAAAGGGAGGCCTGGAAGAAGGTAAGAAAAGCCCCACCCTTCTCCCTACTTTCCAGTGCACTGACCTTGTGTCTAAGCAGCAACCTTTTATTTCAGATTGGTTCCTGAGAGCCTCTAAAAAAACACTCACGACAGTGTCCAGGCTACCAAAGAAGCGGTGTCCCTGTGATCATTCTACAGTCAGTGTGAAGAAAACCAGTAAGTTTCAAGAAACTGGCCTTCCTTAAACCAAAGTCACTCCTGGGTGTCACAAGGGATGGAGCAGAGGCTGAGTATAGACAAGAGAAGCAGAAGGGAGGCCAGGAAAAGCACGTCTCAGTGCTGCGTCCTCAATGCCAACCTGTGAAGAAATAGGAAGAAAGGAAGAGCAGGATACAACTACCCCTACTAGAAAGGGTTAATCAAATTCCTATATTTTAGAAACTTCCATACTTATCAAAGTAGAGGGAGATGGGGCATTAGGATCTGATCATTGATTTCTTGAAGATGACACCAGTGTTAGGGTCAAACAGAATATGATGCCTCTCCTGCCTAGTGTGGGCTGTTTTGGTTTGGTTTGGTTGGTTTGGGGGATGAGATCTCGTCTTGTTGCCCAGATTCACAATCTCCTGCCTCAGCCTTCCGAGTAGCCGGGATTACAGGCTTGTGCCACCACACCCAATGAGTCTAGCAGTTTTAAGAATTATTAAGAATGGATAAGCTGGGCGCGGTGGCACATGCCTGTAACCCAGCATTTTGGGAGGCTGAGGCAGGAGGATCCCAAGTTCAAAGCCAGCCTCAGCAACGGTGAGGTGCTAAGCAACTCAGTGAGACCCTGTCTCTACATAAAACACAAAATAGGGCTGGGGATGGGGCTCAGTGGTCAAGTACCCCTGAGTTCAATCCACAGTACCAAAAAAAAAAAAGAATGGGATAAATCTGGATCATTATACTCTCTTGATGGAAGCGAATTTGGTGGTACCTATAAAAATTTTAAATGAGTAACTTTAAATGACCAGTAATCTTATTTCGAGAAATCTCCACTATAGAATACTAGCATATATACTCAAAGACATGTGTATAAACCAACACAGTGGCACAGGACTGTAATCCCAGCTATTCAGGAGACTGAAGCAGGAAGATCACAAGTTCAAGGCCAGCCACAGCAACTTAGTGAGACCCTGTCTCAAAGTAAAAAATAAAAAGGGCGGGAGGTATAGTGCAGTGGTACAGCACCCGGGTTCAATCCCCAGTACCAAAAAAAAGAAAGAAAGAAAGAAAAGAGAAAACACGGCAGCTCCAGAGTTTCTGTGGACCAACAGGAGCCACAGAGGGCCCAGATCCGCCTGCAGAAACCTCCACGGGTGTCCAGCAAAAGGGAGACCAGCGACTGCTACCTCAAGCCACAGGGGAGCCCAGACTCAGAGTAAGGGTCCCCGCAGAGACCCTAGCATGGCGCAGCCCCGCCCAAGGGCAGCCTGGGCCTGCCCCAGTTCTGCTCCAGAGTTCCTGGGGACCGCAAGAGCCACAGAGGGCCCTGATCCGCCCTTAGGAACCTCCATGGGTGTCCAGCTAAAGGGAGACCAGGGACTGCTACCTCTAGCCACAGGGGAGCCCAAACTCAGGGTAAGAGTCCCCACAGAGACCCTAGCTAGAGGCAGCCCCGCCCAAGGGCAGCCTGGGCCCGCCCCAGTTTCGCTCCAGAATTCCTGTGGATTGGCAGGAGCCCCAAAGGACCCTGACCCACCCTCAGGAACCTCCACGGTTGTCCAGCCAAAGGGAGACCAGGGTCTGCTACCTCTAGCCACTGGGGAGCCCAAATTAAGGGCAAGAGTCACTCCAGAGTCACCAGCATGAGGCAGTCCCATCCAAGGGCAGCCTGGGCCCGCCCCAGTTCCGCTCCAGGGTTCGCGGGGTCCGGCAGGAGCTGCAGAGGGCCCAGATCCACCCTCAGGAAACTCCACAGGTGTCCAACTAAGGGTTGACCAGAGTCTGATTGCTAATAGCCACAGAGGAAGGCACACCCAGGGTAAGAGTGGCCTCCAGAGACCCCAGCGTGAAGAGGCCCCACCCTAGTGTGCTCTGGGCCCGCCTCAGTTCCGCTCCAGAGTTCCTGTGGTCAGGCGAGACAGAAGGCCCAAAACCTCCCTTAGGGACTGCCAGGGTGCCCAGTTGAAGGCAGACCAGAGCCTGCTAGCCTCTAGCCCCAGGGGAGCTCACACTCACTGTAAGGGTTGCGCACAGACTCTACAGCTTGTGACTTTGCCTAAGTGAGACTTGAGCCTGCCTCTAGTTCCGCTCCAAAGTTCCTGTTCACCAGCAGGAGTGCAAGAGAGGGGCAAAACAGCCCTCAGGGGCCGCCTCAGGAGCCCAGCCAAAGCCACTCCCACTGCCCTCTAGAGGTACATCCACTACTTCCGCCACCAACTTTAGTGACAGTAGTGCCCATCTGGGGACACTGGGAGAACAGAAGTAGCTCCAAGGTGAGACAAAGGTAATCTGGAGTGTCAATACAAGATTATAAGATAGAAGCCGCAATACCTCAGATTGGTATTTCAAGAAAGGAAGATACACAATCAACATGAAAAAACAAGGGAAGAAAGTGCCCCCAAATAAACCTGGATACCACTGTAACAGAATCCATTGACAGCACAGTTGATGAAATGTCAGAGAAAGAATTCAGAATGTACGTAATTAAAATGATCAGCGAACTAAAGAATGACATAAGTGAACAATTACAGGCAAAAATTGATCAATCCAACAAAGAAATAGGAGAGCAAATAAAGGCAACCATCGATCATTCTAACAAAGAGATAAGAGAGCAATTACAAGTAGCAAAAGATTACTTTAAGAAAGAGCTAGAGATCGTGAAAAAAAAAACAATCAGAAATTCTTGAGGGGCTGGGATTATGGCGCAGTGATAGCGTTCTCGCCTAGCGCGCATAAGGCACTGGGTTCGATCCTCAGCACCACATAAAAATAAAATAAAGATATTCTGTCACCTACAACTAAAAACTAAATATTTAAAAAAAGAAATTCTTGAAATGAAGGAAACAATTAACCAAATAAAAAACTCAATAGAAAGTATCACCAGCAGACTAGATCACCTGGAAGACAGAACCTCAGATAATGAAGACAAGATATACAATCCTGAAAATAAATTTAACCATACAGTGAAGATGGTAAAAAATCATGATCAGAACATACAAGAAATATGGGACAGCATCAAAAGACCGAATCTAAGATTTATTGGGATAGAAGGTGCAGAATTTCAAACCAAAGGAATGCACAATCTTTTCAATGAAATAATATCAGAAAATTTCCCAAGTATGAAAAATGAAATGGAAAATCAAATACAAGAGGCTTACAGGACACCAAACATACAAAATTTCAACAGATCTACACCAAGGCACATTATAATGAAAATGCCCAACATACAGAATAAGGATAGAATTTAAAAGGCCACGCGAGAGAGGAACCAGGTTACATATAAGGGGAGACCAATTCGTATCTCAGCAGATTTTTCAACCCAGACACTAAAAGCCAGGAGATCGTGGAATAACATATTCCAAGCCCTAAAAGACAATGGATGCCAACCAAGAATCCTATATCCAGCAAAACTGAGCTTCAGATTTGATGATGAAATAAAAACCTTCCATGATAAACAAAAGTTGAAAGAATTTACAGCAAGAAAGCCTGCACTACACAGCATTCTTGGCAAAATATTCCATGAGGAGGAAATGATCACCAACAATGAAAATTTACAAAGAGAGAAACTACACTAGAGGAAAGACCATTCAAAAGAGAAAACAACTCATGGTAAAAACCAAAAACAAACCAAAATGACCGGAATTACAAATCATATTTCAATAATAACCCTGAATGTAAATGGCCTAAATGCACCAATTAAAAGACATAGATTGACAGACTGGATTTTTAAAAAAGACCCAACAATATGCTGTCTTCAAGAGACTCATCTCACAGGAAAAGACATCCACAGACTGAAAGTGAAAGGGTGGGAAAAAACATATCACTCACATGGACCCCACAAACAAGCAAGAGTTTCCATCCTCATATCAAATAAAGTGGACTTCAAACCAAAGATGGTGAAAAGAGATAAAGAAGGTCATTTCATACTTCTTAAGGGAATCATACATCAACAAGACATAACAATCATAAATATCTATGCCCCAAATAATGCAGCTTCTACATATATCAAACAAATCCTTCTCAAATACAAGAATCAGATAGACCACAACACAATAATACCTGGAGACTTTAACACAGCTCTTTCACCATTGGATAGAACTTCCAAACAAAAACTTAATAAAGAAACCATAGATCTCAATGCAACTATCAATAATTTAGACCTAACAGACATATATAGAGTGTTCCATCCATCAACGAGTGAATACACTTTCTTCTCAGCTGCACATGGATCCTTTTCCAAAATAGATCATGTTATGTCACAAAGCCAGTCTTAGCAAATACAAAAAAATAGAGATTCTACCCTGCATCCTATCTGACCACAATGGATTAACATTACAAATCAATGACAGATTAAAAAGAAGTAACTATTCCTTCACCTGGAAACTAAATAATATGCTATTGAATGATGTGTGGATAAGAAAAGACATTAAGGAAGAAATAAAAAAATTCCTAGAGGCAAATGAAAACTCCGATACAACATATCAAAATCTTTGGGATACCATGAAGGCAGTTCCAAGAGGAAAGTTCATAGCACTAAACTCATTCGTTAGAGGAAGTAAAAGTCAACAAATAAATGAATTGACTCTTCGTCTCAAAGCCTTAGAAAAGGAAGAACAAATTAACACCCAAAGAAGTAGAAGACAGGAAATAATCAAAATCAGGGCTGAAATCAATGAAATTGAAACAAAAGAAACAATTCAAAAAATTGACAAAACAAAAAGCTGGTTCTTTGAAAAAATAAACAAAATTGA
>PVHX01007306.1:19551-92526 GCA_004024805.1 Geosciurus inauris | reverse complement strand
GCAAAAAAAAAAAAAAAAGAAGAAGAAGAAGAAAGAAAGAAAAGAGAAGTTGACGATGTCATTCAGTTACATGTCACATAACAGCGGGGACACAACCTGAGACATGCACCATGGTGGAGCACTTGGCACAGCCTAGGCAGTGTGGGCGTGGGTCTGCTGGCATGGCGTGGTTTTCAGTGATGTTGCAGTAGTGGGACAGGCACCATCAGGCGGAGTCGTTTGTCGCTGTCCAGCATCTCATGCTGCTTAACACTGTGAGCCGTGTGTTCATGTCATTCATTGGCAGTGTGTTGGGTTTCTGTACCAGTGTCACCATGAATGCCTGAGTGACACAGGCTGTGCTGGTCCAAGGGCTCTGGGCACCAGGAGTTCTCAACTGCATTCTAATCTTAGTGACCACCACCATGTACGCTGTCTGCCATTAACCGACATGTCACACGGGCATGATTGTATTGAGAAAATCAATTTCATTGATTATTTGGATAACTAGAAAAGTTACAGTTGCACAAGTGGCTCACCTTTGTGCCTTGTGTGATTTTCTGTCCTACACATTTCCATAAAAGAGTTTCTCTACTGTTTCTTTTTTTTTTTTTTTTTTTTAAATTTTTTTTTTGGTTGTTGATGGACACAATGTCTTTATTTTATTGCTTTTTTGTATGTGGTGCTGAGGATCGAACTCAGGGCCTCACGCATGCGAGGCAAGCGCTCTACCGCTGAGCTACAATCCCAGCCCCTCTACTGTTTCTTTTTCTTTTTCTTTTTTTGGTACTGAGGATGGAACTCAGGGGCACTCGACCCCTGAGCCACATCCCCAGCCCTGTTTTGTGTTTGTTTAGAGACAGGGTCTCACTGAGTTGCTTAGCACATGGTTTTTCCAACCTTAAATTCTCTCTCGTGCATGGGAACACAGCTGCATTTGGCTCTCACCTCTAGGGCGTGTTAGGTATCGTAGTTCTTGTGTGTAAATGCAGTTATCTTTCCTGTGTCCAGTCTCTCTGTTGCTGGGGTGCTTGCTCAGCTATGCGCAGTCTTGACACTGCTGCTATTCAGCTCAGCCTCGAGCTGCTGAGGGTGGTACGCTCCTTATGCTTCTGCTCTCACACTGCATAGTACGTGGGACGTACTGCCCACAGCTCAAGGGCAAGGCACATGGGTGGCCTGTTTTGTGATGTGTGATGCTTTTAGAAACAAGGGAACGTTTGCGTGTTCCTATGTTCCCTTCGTAGCAGACGTGCCGACAGCCCGAGGCGTCGTGTGCAGATTGGAGGCTTCTGCACTGCCAGTGTGTCTGTGGAGGGCTCCTGAGAGGACAAGCGTATGTGTTAGTGGAAACGTGGCTTCTCCTGAGGCTGTGCGTGTGTACCTCTACCGTAGCCCCTTGCTCTTCACGGGACTGTGATGGGCTAACAGGTGTGGAGCACAACAGAACCCTTTCTGGAGGAGCTGTGCTTGCCAATGGTGTTCGTTTTTGCCTGGCTCTCAGAGTTGTACAACTCACACTGATTGACATCGGACGCCCCAAGTGCTGAGAGCATGCGCGGGAAGCCTGTTTGTCTCAGCCCCCATGATGCTGCCCCATGCCCGAGGGCCCTGAGGCCTCACCATCCTCCCAGGAAGTTGGAGCCCCCTGCCCTTCAGGGACAAAAGACCTCCTTGAATGAAAGGGCTCTTTTCCAAAAGCAGCAAGCAGATTTCACCCTGGCATGGACTCCTACCCAGACCCTAACCCTGGTGCTGAGTGTGCCAATCAGGTTCCTTTCAGAGTGGCCTGTGCCTGAGGATGTGCAGGTCCTGGGTGTGGGCCAGCCTGAGAGGAGGAGGATGACCAGGACACAGCCTCTGACAGCGCTAGGGTTCAGGAGCTCTTCAGTCTGGGAACAAGGACAGGTGGAAGGGAACAGCTGTCTTCAAGGGTCTGAAGGAGCGTGGTCGCGTGGTCTCTTCCTTCAGCTGGCAGTGGGGACGCGCAGCAGCCGGTCAGTCGTTCACAGAGGACTTCTGGACTCAGAGTTCAGTGGAAAGGGATGGACTTGCTTTGTAAAGAACTTACATAAAATTAAAAAATGAAAACCCTGTTTTCCCTGGAACGTTGTGCTGCTTGGAAATCAGCTTGGTAGATGTTCAGTTTGGGGCCCCGGTGCCATCCCATTCTCCATGACATGCTCCTTCCCCATTTATCCAGAGAGTGCAGATGGTGTGGACAGTCACGCACCACCGAGGGCGGGGGAAGAGGAGAGAATGGTCCTCCGCACACACAGGTGGTGTCTGTGACCCTGCTCGGTCAGAACTCGGCAGCTCTGAGCAGGGTGCGTTGGTTCTGGGCCTGAGTCTGCGTCTGTGCATGTGAACAACAGCGTCCACCTGGGAGGCTCCTGTCTGGGTCGGCCAGTGTGACCCGTGAGCGGGGCTCAGTGCTCACAGGAGTGGAGCTGCAAGTACTGGCTGTCCTGCCCTCCCCCTTCTCCTGGTGGAAGGACCGGTGGGAGAGAACCAGGGCTCCTGGTGATATCTGGAGGAGGCAGCGGGTGTGTGGACTGGTCATCGCCAAGTCCAGGAAGAGAAGGGCGACGTAAGACCTGGGTGGTGCTGAGGGTGGGGACTCCCACCTCCTGTATGCTAAAGTGACAGCCTCCAGGCCAGAGGGGGCCTCAACACCACCTCCAGGACCTGTTGTGAAGGGGCTGGCTTAGGCCAGCACAGGTGCCTTCCAGAGCACGGGTTCTCATTTCTCTTGGGGGTGGCTCCCAGGCAGCTGGCGCCCTGGATTGTAGAAGCGCCGTGAGGGTGTGGATGGCCCTTCCTGGTCCAGCTATGTGGGTCTGGCGCCTCTGCTGCAGGCCATGAGGAGAGCTCACCCCGGGGGGTTGAATGGTAGGGATCATAAGGATAGAGGGGGCACACGCCTGTCTCAGCTGGGGAGGTGCCGAAAGGGAGGGTGTGGGGCAGCCTCACTGGATTTGGGGGAAGGGGTTTCAATGCCTGGGATGCAGCATGTGCAGAGGACACTCGGCAAGATGATGCTGTGCGTGTGTGGGACTTGGCGTGTTGGGGACTGAGTGGCCTGTGGCCGGGGTGAGTCTGGGGAGCTGCACATGGACAGGAGCATAGTGGGAGTCTATCAGGAATGGACCTTCCGAGCCTGTTTGTAGGAAGATTCTTTTTTGGCATAAACTTTGTAAAGGAAAGCAGGAAATGCTGGCCGGCTACTGCTAATGTGCCATTTCCTTTCAGTGGTCATGCTAATGTGAGCACGGATCTCCTTTTCCCCTCAGCCTCCTGACAGTGGGCCTCCACCTTTGCCGACGTCCTCTCTCCCGGAAGGTTACTACGAGGAGGCCGTGCCGCTGAGTCCTGGGAAAGCTCCCGAGTACATCACATCAAGTGAGTGGGCCCAGTGGTTAGCGGGAGTGTTGCAGAGCCCAGGGGCTTGCTGGGCACACAGGTAGACCAGGCACTGTAGCACAAGGGAAGTGTGGGCCAAGGGAATCGGGAGCCTCAGGACAGAGGACTTTGGGAAGGCTGAGGTGCCTGCCAGCACCTTCATCTGATCACCACCTTCCTGGCAACTCGGAAGTCAGCTGAGCTTTGTGCTGGAGATGAGGCAGCAGGTGAAGCGGCGCCCCCGTGGGGCACTTCCACACATGCGCCACCCCTTGCTCCAAGTGCAGCAGGGTGTCCCTCCCAGGCTGAGCATCAGATTGAGTCGCAGGGCACAGAACAAAGGCCCCCAAGTTGCAGACTTGTATTTGCTGGTTTGTTTCTTCTTTGGGGAGCAGGCTTCACTGGACAGTTTCTGCCCAAGTCCTGGTTCTTCTGGCCCAGCAGGTGCCTGCTGAGGACCTGCAGGAGCACACCTCTGTCAGTGCCCAGCTTGCAAACCCTTCTCTCACAGCTTCTGGAACTTTTTTTGAATTATTGATGTTATTTCTCTTGATCTGTCAGGCAGAGCCATCGGCTCAGAGAAGCTGACTGTGTGAGCATATGTCCACTTGGGGAAGGCCGCTGGCTTCTGTGTGCAAGCTGGGTCTGTGAGAAGTCAGAGCGCTCGCTGACTTCACACACTAGGTCTCCAGTGCATGACCCTCCATGCAGCTGTCCCCGCTTGGCCGTCCTTCTCAGGAGATGTACCCTCCAGCCCAGAGCTGACCTAAAGTCTCTGCTCCACAGAGACTTGGCGTTTTTGGATCTTTCCCTTCCTTGTCAGCATGTGGATACCTCAGCAAAGCAGAACCTAACCTGGTGTTGGAAGGTAACACCAACTTCCCTGGGGTCCTGCCTCAGCACCCCTACTATTTTCTAGCCCCACCCTAAGACATGCTCCCATTGGGAAATTCAAGTTGGCTGCGAGGCACAGTGAATTTGAAAGTTCTGAAGATTGAGAAATCTAATATGTTGAGAGGTTCCCCCTTTCCTCCTCAACCTGTAAACCTCCTCCCACTGAAAATGTAGACTGACAGGCTTGAGACACTGAGCACCGGCTCCTCCCGAGGTCACTGGAGACCAAGGCCACACTGGCAGTGAGGGCAAGGCCGCTTACAAGAGCGAGTGCCTCCAGGCCTGGGCCTCCCCTGGGACTGGGCAGCTGGTGCTTGTCTCCCGTGGTTCCTTTCCTTCTGCCAGAAGCCTCACAGGTTGGGCTTCTGGCCATTGCTAGCCCAGACCCAAGGGCAGTAGAAGTACCTGCCCCAAGTACCCAATACAGACCCACTGCGCTCTTGGGTTTGGCTTCAGATTTAGATTTCATTTTCAGTTTCAGTTTTCTACATCCCCTTCCTCTTACCCTCTTCCCTCTCTTGTCATAGAGCACAGTTTGGAATATCATTCCTGATTTCAGGGACTGTGGGCTCATTGCATCAAGTTCATTGATACAGCTCATGTTTGGAGATCATTCTGGCCTTGTAGGACTGCTGTGGGCCATAGTGTGCCCAGGTATGGTAGACCTGCCCCAGGGTGTTCAGGGTCACAAGGGCTTTCCTGTGTCCTTCATCTGATCCTCAGAGTAGCTCCAAGAAGGACAAGATGATCTCAAAGACTGAGTCTCAGGGAAGTCAAGCGAGTGAGAGTATTCCTAACTATACACTGTGTACACGGATTCCCGCCTGCAGACTGCGGCTGGCTTTGCTAGACCAGGCATTTCAGAGCAAGAGCAGGTCACTTCCCTCGGAACCTTCCAGTGGCTGTCTGACCTACCCAGGGGTGAAAGCCGCCGTCCTCAACAGCTCCTATGGCTCTGTAGCACCCTCCCCCTCTTTACCTAGTACCGCTTCTGCATGGGGAATTGCCCCTGCCCTCTTGTTCTGCCTCAGTGCCGGGCCTTCTGCAGGGCTGTGTGTGGAGCAGGTACATGATACAGGGAAGCCCTTTGACTCCCAAGGCCCCAGCCCCGGGTGTGAAGTGTGGTCGTTGCTACTACACACTAATACTGAAGCCTGAGAGAGCAGCTCCAGACATCAGCTGTGTTTCTTGATGTATTTTATTTGGACATATTCCTACCATCTAGAATTCATCTGTTTATGATGTGTTTCTTCCCCACTAGACTTTAAGACCAAACAAGGTCAAAGTTTTCTTCTGTTTCATGCCGGGCATGAGCACTCAAGCTTGCTGAAGGAAGGGTGGCTCTGGGGCCCTGGGCATCATCTCTTGGTTTCCCATGCTGAATTCCAGTCCATTTTTTATGTGCGTGTGAAAGGCCTCACGCTGTGGCCAGCTTTCTGCTCTGAACTCTTGAGATGCAAGAGCAGTGAAAGCCGTACTAGTTAGCTTCCTGCGGCTCTGGTGGGATTCCTGAGGCGATTGACAGAGAGGGGACAGGGCTGTTTGGGCTCACAGTTCTGGAGGCTCCAGGCCAATAGCAAGTGGCCCCACTGCTTTGTCCTGTGGCTAGGGCAGCACATCGTGGCAGGCGTGCCAGGCTAGGACTGCCAGGGCTAGGACACAGACTGAGAGAGCGAGAGAGGCGGGGTCCCACCGCCCCTTCCAGGCACGTGACCTAAAGCTGTCCTCTGATATGCCACCTGGGGACCAACCTTTAATACATGGGCCTTGGGAGACACTCATCAGAACCATAGCCACGTGCTGCTCACGCAGGCCCTCTGCCTTCCCTGCATAAAGCAAGGTCAGAAATTGAGAGAGGCCTGGCTGCTCAGCTCATCAACGCCCATGTGAGCCTTGTTAGGGTATCGGCCAGCCAGACACGGACACCTCGTGCAGCCAGAAAATCCTTTATTCAGGGGAGTGGGTGCCCGGGCGAAGGAAAGAGGAAAGAGAGAGAGAGGACGTGGGAGGGATTTTATAGAGCCCACTACAAAACCGCGTGGCAAGCTGGGGATCGGTCACTTTGAAATTGGGGGCAGATAAGCAGTGGCGGTCTTCCTTTGATGTGCTAACCTGAGCAGTTAGGTTTTGTCTCCCAGGTGGAAGATTCGGGAGAGGAACCCCCTGGGGCGGGAACTGCCTTGGGCTTTTAGAGAGGGGATGTGAAAATTAATTACAAAAGGGCTGTTTTCTACCTTACAAGCCTGACCCACGTCCTGCCTCCTTGGGGGACGGACATGGAGGAGAGGATGCCAGTACTTGCTCTTCACTAGCCCTTCGTGTGGCTCTGGAGGAGGATCGAGGCCGAGTGCCGGGGGGATCTGAGTGAGGAGAGGGCCTTGGAAGGCCATGGCGCCGTGCCACCGCAGTGGCGCAGGGCTCCTGGTCACTGGTTGCTGGGTGTGCCAGGTGTGCACATTGCTGTTGCTTTCCTGATATTTTTTTTTCTGGGTTGAGTGTTTTATCTTCAAAGTTAACAGCTTATTGGAGCATCCCATACGACGTGTAGATGTCCACGTGGGCTGCCAGGGCTCTCTGACCTGGCCCCCAAATGCAGCGCTCTCTGCCATGTTTCTGGGAGTCCCGAGCCCCACATACCGTACCAGAAGGCCGCCAGGGATTCTTTCCCCAGTGCACATCTTCCTTCCCTGGTCGCAGAGTGTTCCTTGCTTCCCAGTGTGGCACAGAGCCCCAGCCCCCTGGCTGGCTCCTGGGATCCGAGCCACAGTCTGAGTACTGGACACCAGGCAGTGTGCTGGGTGAGGAGTAGAGATGTCCTCGCCACTGGGCAGTGGCTGGAGTTGTCCTCTGGAGTCAGTTCTCCCTAAGCCTCTGTTACTCCTGTCTGCTCTTTGTTTCCTGCTGGCTTGGCTGTGTTTTTTTCTAGAAATGACTCAGTTCTGCTCTCAGAAGCAAGACAATGAACTTATTGTCTTTCTCATAGCCGGCAGCCTCAGCCCACTCCCAGAAGAGACAAGCTCCTGGGGGCGTAGTTTACCTTTTAGGTTAAACCAGGCCTGCTTCCTGTTTGAGCTGCCAGCCATCTAGGGTGTGGTCTGGGCAGATGAGTTGCCTTTGGGTCTCATTCTATCTTTTCTCCAAGTAAGACTCAGCTGTGCCCAGCTCCTGGGCTGGGAGGACCAGTGAGGGCCCTTGTAGTCTGGAGCAGGCCTCTGTCCCTTCCCAGCTCCGCGTGGGCTCCCGCATATCAGCATGAATACAAGAAAATACTGCGCACGGCCACTGAGGGAATGGAGTCAAGGTGGTTCTCTCATGTGTGATGAATTTATTCACTAGTTCTCTTCATTTGTTCATTAAGTATTTATTGAACTTGATGGTCCAGGAAAATGAACTGAGTTCTAAGGGATTTGTGGTTTTCCAAGCTGAGCATGTGGTCACGTCCACCACTGTCCTGATCTGGTTGGACAGAGCATGGCATGTGAGCGCTGCCTGCCCCCACTGTCCTCAGGGTCATGCCCTGTCACTCACTTGCCTACACGTGCCCTGGGTTCTTACTGAGGGGTATTTTAGAAACCCTTATGTTGTGAAATATAATCTATTTATCAAAAAGGGCATAACATTTGAATATACAACCAAGGATCCCCTAAGGTGGACTGACTGCGTGACTGCTCCCAGGTCACTCGTTCTGTGTTCAGGTATTTGTTCTGCAAGCGTGCTTTGAGCAGTGAATGTGCTCCGGGTGACTCCAGGGTGGAGGGTGCATCAGAGGTGAGTCAGGCACCATTCCCAGTAGCTGATCACCCAGCATGGTTAGCGACAGTCACTAGTGATGGTCACTGGCGTGTGCTGGACACCAGCACGCCAACCGTCCCTCAGCCGTGATTCAGATTCACTAACAGTGCCTCCTTCTGCACTTGCCACGTGCCAGGTGCTTCCTTAGGTGCTGGGCACATCACATCCGCCCAGAGGGTCTTCCTTGCCCCAGAAGTCCAGCCTGAGGGGGAGACAAGTGCGTGCAGTGGTAGTAGGGCCTGCGGCGTTGTGTCAGGCAGTGTGCCCAGTGTGCCATAACACGATGCTACCCACTGAGCTGCAGGGGTGCCTAGACCACAGACTTTCACTTCCACAGCTCTAGAGGCTAGAATTGCTGAGACTGGGGTGCCGGCTTGGTGGGTTCTGGCGAGGAGCTCTTCCTGGCTTGGGGGCGTTGCCTTCTCACTCCTTCATGCGAGGGTGTGGCGGGGGGCATTGACATCTCTCTTCTAATGATGCCAGTGCTGTGGAGTAGGACCCTGCCCTATGACCGCATTTAGCCTTAATTGCTACCTCGAAGTCCTGTCTCCAAATGCAGTCACACGAGAATGAAAACTTCAGCACGTGGGTAGTCAGGTTACAGGCTGGTACCTGGTACCCAACTGTGGTACTCAGGGAGGGCCTGCAGGAGGAGGAGTCTGTAAGTCAGTTTCTGAAGATGAGCATCCTCACCGCGGCACAGGCTGGAGTGTGTGTGGGAGCATAGCAGGCGGTGCATGTGCAGGGGCCCTGGGGAGAGGCAACATGGTGTCTTGGGAAATTCAAATAAACCCTGGTCTGAATGTTAGTGTGTTGCAGAATGAGGGGGACTACGTTGGAAGGGTGAGGAAAATTCCTGTACAGTTCCAAGGGTGACTCCCGGAAAAAGTGGCCTTTGGTTGGCCCCTGAAAGTTCAGAGGGTCCATGTACGTGATGAGGCCAGCAGTCAAAGGTGGTTCAGACTGAGGCCTTACCATCCAGGTGTAGGCTCCGGAGCCAAGGCCCTGTGTGGGCCAGAGTGCAGGACAGGCAGAGGCTCACCAGCCAGCACTGGGCCCCAGGGAACGTGTGGAGATGGTTTTAGAGAGAGGTTGGATCGCTTCAGTTTGAAACTTTGTGTGGAGCTTCCGCTGCTGGGCTCCTGAGAGTTATTTTTTTCTTAAGAGGCAAAAGCTCCTTTCTTGTGAAACTCCTCAGCTTTAGAAATAAAATGAGGTGCTCTGAGCCCAGGGTGAACACCCTTCGGGGTCGGGTCCCTGACTGTGCTCCTCTGTCTCTGCAGATTATGACTCGGATGCAATGAGCAGCTCCTATGAGTCTTATGACGAGGAGGAGGAGGAGGGCAAGGGGAAGAAGACCCGGCACCAGTGGCCCTCGGAGGAGGCCTCCATGGACCTGGTGAAGGATGCCAAGATCTGTGCCTTCCTGCTGCGCAAGAAGCGCTTCGGCCAGTGGACCAAGTTGCTCTGTGTTATCAAGGACGCCAAGCTGCTGGTGAGGTGCTCCAGTCAGCCACGGGTAGAGCCAGAGGGTGCAGAGCCCAGTGCACTTTGACACCAGCCCATGGGAGGGAGGTGCTCCGAGCTCAGTAAGCGCCAGGAGAGCCCCAGAGCCCAGCCTGGTGAGCTCCTCTTCAGGGCTGCTGGTCCTGCGGATGGAGCCGCTCCTGTTACTGGGCGGTGCCTGCGGTTTGTGTCAGTGGAAAGGCACAGTGTGTAACCTGCCAGAAGTGGCCAGATGGATTTTCTCATTTGCAGTGAGTCAGTGGATCCCTCAAAGTCAAGCCATGGCGTTGGGGTGGGGAGGCCTTAGGAGGCTTGTGGGGAGGTGCAGGAGGGGAAGTTCTTCTGGAGAGCTTAGGGCCAAGTTGCTGTTTTAAACCAGAGCAGCAGAGCAGGGAGACAGCGAGTGCCCAGAAGGTCAGGAAGCACAGAGCCTTGCCTGGGTGTTGTCCCCAGGGCCTCCATGAGGAAGTGCGTGCGGGTCTTGGAGCCAGGTGTTTCCTCTGCCTCCTGCCTGCTCCTGGCTCCTCTCTTTCCCTCCCTCCTTCTCTCCTTTCCTGTAGAATCCAAGGCTGATTATCAGGGTTATGGACTACAGGGTACATTTTTACCTTTGGTTTTCTTTGAGATTAAACTTGGGGAAAATTACCACTCAGAGGTGTGTCATTAAAACAGAAAGCCTGGGAATTTGTGTTTCATATTTAGTGGAAGAGATGATCTTTTTTTTTAATCCAAATTTTATCTGTGTATTATGAAAGTCTCATTTTCTTAAATTTGTTAGGACAGTGTTTTTTTTGTTTATTTTTTTAAACACTGAGAGTACATATTTTTCCACATGTGTGGCCTGAATTTCTCCTAGATTTAGACTATGCCAAAAATGCTGCCCTGGGGAACTCCAGAGCGTGAAAGGAGCAGGACTAACCTGGCCCTCGCTTACGCTGCAGTCCAGTATCTGCCAGATGTGGGGTCACATGGACACAGTTAGTGCTCCTGCCACAGGAGCCTCAGGGTCTGTGGGTTAGCAGTTGGGGATCCTGGTCCCTAGTCCCCTCCCTCCACTCTCCATTGTCCTCCTCCTCTCATGCCTTCTCTGCCAATCGGTCTCCCGTGAGTTTCCCTCTCCATGCCAGGATGATACTGGCTGCCCTAGTGCATAGTTATAAATGTTAAAGAAGAAATTAATTGAGAACCAGGCAAAGCATGGTCTTTGATAAAATGCAAAATCAGAATTAGTTATTTTTATTAGGAAGCTTTTTCCATTCAGAAATAACCTATGATCCAGCTACTGAGATGACCCCATTGACATTAAAATGATCCAACGAGGATAAAAGCCAGTGGTTTCCAAACTTAACCAGTACTGAGGGCTGTAAGCAGAGATGAGTGTGTTCTTCCCCTGACATCCCCACCTGTCCTCCCAGGCATACACCATTATTGCTTTGTTGAAGCTTCCTCTGGAACTGTTAGGTCCTGTCCCCAGGTGGCTCTGGGTTGGCTACTGTGGTACTCCCAGATGCCCCTTTAGAACTGAACACTTGTTTCCTGGCTTGCTGGGGGGTCACTGAGCCCTCTTAGAAGGGCTCCTCCAGCCCAAGGTCACGCTTTGTCCCTGGGGTCTGCGTGCAGTGCCAGTGTGCAGACCCGCCTGGGGCAGCTGGGGCAGGGCCTTGCAGCTCCCCAGCTCCTGGGGTCCCTGAGGCCTTGTGTTTGAACTGCATTGTCTCTTTGCTGGGTCCTGCTCCACCCTTGGCCCCCAGCCATGTTGCTTGTAGGGGCCACCTTGGTAGTGTCCTGTCCCAGAGACAGCCTCCCTGGACCCCTCTGCCAGTCTCCAGGCTGCGTTTGTCACGTTGCTGATGACTGGCCCACTGTGAGGCATTAGCTTACAAACTGTAAAGCCCCATTCCTTCCACAGTGCCATTAGTCCTTTCACACCTTGTTTTGCATTTATTCAGAGTGCAAAAAATCTGCTAAATGGTGAACATTCACAGCAGCCTGAGGTTAGCCATTTTGGAGTGCTTATTTTTTTCCATTTTTAGGCAGGGCTACCATCAGTTGAAGAGTTTTTAAAGTGTATGCCTTCTTATGTGGAGTCCCAGAGTCATGGATCTAAGACTGTGAGCCAGGGAAGGACTCTAAAAGTTGCTCTGACAGTTCATGTCTGTTTCTTGATTCCTCACCAACAAATGCTGTGGAACCATAACGCAGGCCCTGCACTCCTGCCCTGTGGGCTGCAGTCCTGTCTGCACTCTTCAGCTGTCCTGTTTGGGCGAGTTGCTTACCCAGCTGAGCCTCAGTTTCCTAATCAGCAGCACCGACAGCTATGATGACATATATGAAATGGCTCTTGGAACATGAGCACTCAGTGCCTGGTAGCAGACATAATGCTGCTGATAATGTACTTTAACAAGAACAGCAATAGCAAACACATCTCACCAATGAGGATGTGGGACCAGATTACATTAGTAACAGAGATAGGACCCAGCTGTGTATTCCCATTAAGAGTGATGCTTTTGCCAAAAGCATCAAGTACTACAGTTAAACAGGGGGCAGGCAGAGGTTGCAGGTAGAGTTTGATTCTGTTACAGATGGAGAGTAAGCAAGAGCCATGGGAACCCTGTCTTGGTTGTAAGAGACTCAGTGGACTGAGTTGGTTATGCAGGTGGAGCAGCCTGGGTTTTGGCTGCTCTCACCCACTAGAAGGCAAACTCCAGGCACAGCTGTCCACGAGGCACCAGTGTTTATACCCTTACTAAAACAACTTTCCTGCCTTTCCAAAGGGGATAGCCATAGCCAGGCAACACAGGCCACATATACCACGTTGTTATACTGTGGCCCTATGTGAGGGCTTTGCTGTTGCAACAGATCTGATAGTGCACTTTTATATGTATTATTCATGTAAATTTAAGTGTTTTTAATATATCTTTATTTGTATAAATATATGCACTCAGTGAAGAAAGTCCACTAGAACATAGGCTCCATCCCAGAAACATTTTATTTCCTGCTGAAGCATTTTCTAGCTGCTCAGTAAACTTTTGCTGAATTAAAGGTTGATCCAGGAGCCAGTGTGAAGTGGTGCAGTGTGTTTGCTGCCTGCTAGTCTGCAGCTATCAAGTGTCTTTTGGATCAGACCTCCTGAAGCCTGCCTGTCCTCATGGTTTAATTATGCTGGGTTTTGTCAGTTTCTCTTCAAGCTTCCTTACAGTATAAATTGATTTGTTGTGTTGAATGCAGTGCTATAAAAGTTCCAAGGACCAGCAGCCTCAGATGGAACTGCCTCTCCAAGGCTGCAACATTACGTATATCCCAAAAGACAGCAAAAAGAAGAAGCATGAGCTGAAAATCACCCAACAAGGCACCGATCCCCTTGTTCTTGCGGTCCAGAGCAAGGAACAGGCTGAGCAGTGGCTAAAGGTAGGTTGCCTGTTGTGACTCTGAGCCATTTCACTTCCAAACCTCTTCCTAGATCCTCTTTTATTTTGGTTAATATTTTTTCAAGCATAGGCAAAAATTGATTATCTCAATTTATCCTTTCTTCTTACCTTTCTTTTTATTTATTATCCTTTTTTCTTCTTTAGTCTGGCTTATTTTTTGTTGCTACTTTCCAGTTCACTATTTCTCTCTTTGACAGTTTCTAATCTGCTATTAAGTTTGTTTTGTTCACTGTGTTCCTAATTTTGATGATGGTAGTTACCTTAGTCTGTTCAGGCCACTTTGATGAAATAACATAGGCTGGACGAGTTATAAACAAGAACAACAAACAAACAAACAAATGGACACTTGGTGGCTGTCTTCTTTCACTCAGTGTTCCCTCTGCAGCTCTGGAGCTGGGAAGTCCAAGAGCACGCTGCCACAGATTTGGCGTCTGGTGAGGGCTGCTTTGTGGTAGAGAGCTGTCTTCTCGCTGCACCCTCACACAGTGGCAAGGGCAAGGCAGCTCTTTGGAGCCTGTTTTATCCGGGCACTGATGCCATCCATGGGGCACCACCCCATGACCTAACTACCTCACAGAAGTCTTATCTCCTGACACTGTCATCTTGGGAGTTAGAACCCCAACACGTGCATTTGAGGGAGCACATTTAGTTCATAGCAGTGGTTTTCAATTCTAGCATTTCCAGTGGTTTCTTTTCCAAATGATAAATATTACTTACATTTCTAAGTTTCGTTTAGAAATGGTTGTTTGGCTTTACTTCCATAGACACAGTGGTGTTGGTTTTGCTTGTGGTTTTGTCTTCTGTGCTTGTTGTTCTTGTTGTTTTAGCTTCTCGTGTGCCAGGCTTTTTGATGCTTATGCTGGTCATTTTATTTGGAAAAATTATAGAAATATTTTTCCAACTTTATTGAAGTGCAGTTCACATGCCATCAGTTCAACCTTTGAACTCACTACAATTCAGTGGTTTTTCAGTATTCCAGAGTCGAGCACCCACCACCGCAGTCCAGGTTTGCTCAAGGAGGGCAGGGTGCCCACTAGCATGCGTGCCCTGCCCCCCAGTTCTCCTGTCCCTGCGCTTGCCTGCTCTCAGCATGTCATGGGAACTTCCGGGGCTCCTATGCCAGCTTCCTTCACTGGCATCTCATTTCAGGGTTCACGCCCGTTGCAACAGCTGTGAACACTTCGTTCCTCCTTGTGTTTTTGGTGTTGCACATAAGCAACCACTGCTGAGCGCAAGGTCCTGAGTCTGTGGGGCAACTCTGGAGTGAGGGACGGTGATGGAGTGGTGTTTTCACAAGTTCCCGCTCCTGGCTGCCTCGACTGTCCTTGGGTGGAGGGCATAGGAGGACCTGGGCCTTCTCCTACTTTCCCTTGTTCTTGCAGTTTGTTAAATATCTCATGCCTGCAGGTGGATGGCCCCTTCTTCCTGCTCTCAGTTTGACTTCATCATCTGGAGAGTCACTGGGCAGCCGACAGTCAAACAGCATTCTGCCAAGATGCTAAGGGAGGGAGATAACTGCATTCAGCTTCGCCAGCTGGGAGGCTCTTGCAGTGGAGGCACTTAGCTGATTATAGAATGAGGACCCCATGAATGCATGTTAATTGCTAGAATTTTTATTTTAGCATTTGCTGGTGTTTCTTAAAACGGTACATGATACAACACAGATGATCTTTTTCCAAAGTTTAAATTGGCTAGTTACTCTGTGTAATGTTTGTGCTGTTATTCATACCATACAATATTACCTAAGAAGCCCTGATTAGAAGTGAAAGTCAAGTGACAAAAGTAGTCTCAGGACTGTGATTATCTGGGGCTGGCAGAGCCATGAGACAGCCTAGTTTAGTTTCTCCAAGGAACAGTCATTAGATTGGCTGCCTTATCAGAACCACCTGGAGATTCTGAACCACCTGGAGATTCCCCATGTGTTCAGGTTCATTAGGGACCTAAAGATCTTTTTACATTGTATCATTTATATTGTTTTGAGGTCCAGAATGCTTCTGGTAGAATTGAACTCTCTTTCCCTCCCTCCTCAGGGGGAACTTCTGTCCTAAGTCTGGTCCATGTGGTATCTGGTATGCTTCCAAACCGTGCTGTCCCTCGGCATGCCTGAGCCGTGACGATCAGTGACACGGCTGCTCATAGTTTAGACTTTCACATAAGTGGCTTCATGCTCCACTGTCCTGCAGGGCTCTTGCCACTCAGAATCTTCTGCCGTCCTTGTGGGTGTGACCTCTTCGGGTGTCTGTGTGCCATGAGCTCTGTGGAGTGTGCCCTGCCTTCACACACCAGAGCTTCCCTAGGACAGATGCCTCGCTGGAGATCTCTGGGTATAGGACACGCACACCGTCCACGTCACTGGATTCTGCCAGGTGGCCATGTAGCTTGTGTAATTATGCTTCTGCCAGCGATGGGGGGGTCCCATGGTTCTGTCTGGTCCCTTCAGGGTCTCTCTGTGCGTGTATAGGAGACAGAAATGCAGATTCCATCCCCGTCCGACTTCCTATTTCTTCCACCTGAGATCTTGGAGCTGTTTGCAAAGCAGAGGGCAGAGCACTTCCTCTCCCACTATGTGGCACGTGACATCTCAAAATGCAGTTGCTCAGCGCATGCGCCTGCTCATGGATGCTGGGCTGTTTCAGCGATTGGATATGACAGAGAGCTGCACAGTAAAGAACACCAGGCATGTTTCATTTCCTCTTCTACTTGTCCTTAGGCTGGTCCTGGAAAGAGTGGTTGCCTGCATGAGGTTTCAGCTTTGTGCAGTTCCCGCCAGGTCCCTCTTTGAGAGGTTCAGCAGTTTCCTCTCCCACCAGCAATATGTTGGAGGGGCCCACAGAGTGTGTTAGCAGACTTCTGAAGATTTTCCTGTTTTTTCCTCTTCTCCTTTGCTCTTTCCTCTTTTTGTCATAGGAAAGTAGCACGGTGGCATTGTAGCAAGGCTGAGGGACGCCCTGCTCACACGTGGTGTGGAACCCTGTGGTGCTCATGAACCAT
The DNA here is from genome assembly GCA_004024805.1 of Geosciurus inauris. NCBI lineage: Eukaryota > Metazoa > Chordata > Mammalia > Rodentia > Sciuridae > Geosciurus > Geosciurus inauris. Next base: position 76,534 of record PVHX01007306.1, on the reverse strand, counting down.
GAAGGACGTGGGGGTGTGGAGGGGCTTCATAGCCTCTCCTGGTTCACGCAGCAGTAGATGAACGTGGTTGAGACGAATTTTCCAAGTGGCTTTGCCAGAATCCTTAAGGATCACACAGGGCTCCTCGTGCATGGCCACGTGGGCCCAGGTCCTGGCCTGTGCTCTTCACAGAGCGGCCTCCCCCCATCGCCCAGCACACACCCTCTCCGGTGCTCTTCCTTCCTTAGATTGTAGCCTCCATCTTGTCATTTTACCCTGAAGACCTTCCTGTAAGTTTTCAGAACATCATCTCTTGTAGAGCAGATCTGGAAATGCACCCTCCCAGCTCTGGAGATCTGGAAGTGCCTTCCTTTCTCGTCACCTCCGAGTGAGGTGTCTTCGTCTCCCTGGCTCTGTTTAAGAGTTGCCTGGTGTCTGGAGTTGGAACAACAACCCTGGGCTGTGTAGGTGTGGCCCTCCTGCATTTTGTCTTGGTGGGTGTTTGCTGTGCCCCTGGTTCTGTGGCTGGCGTCTCTTCGAGTCTGGGAACGTTCTGACCATCATCTCTGCAAACCTTCCTTCTGCTTCGTTTCTTCCCTGCTCTGCTTTGCAGTCCACCTGTGCGCGTGTCCACGTGTTTTCCCCTAGGCTGGACCCTGCTTCTCGCCCTCCTTGGTTGTGTCTGGGCGTGCCTGGCTGCCTGTCTCCTCCTGACTGCTGCTCCTTCCTGTGCCCATCTGGTGGGGCCTCCTCTCATAGCCTGCTTTCCATTCCTAGCATCCTCCCCTCTCTCTCTAACAGCTTGTGTCTCTGCCGCAGCTCCCGTTTCTTGGTGCGCGTCGGCTGCCTTTCCACCGGCTCCTTGGCATTCCTGTCGCAGCTAGGCTCTGCCATTTCAGTGCTTGGGCCGTCTCTGGGGTCGCCTCTGTTGAACTGGTCTCTGGGTCCTGCGTTCTGTTCCATACATCTTAGGTGGGGGAACAGCAGACAGGTGGCATGCGTCCTGCAGAGCAGGTGCGCCTCCTGCTGCTGTCCTGCAAGTCAGTCTGGTGCTTCACTGGAGCAGATCTGGACTTGGCTGTGTTGTTGCTCTTGTGCTCTCTGCCCACCATCAGAGCGTGTCCAGGGCCAGGTCAGGGACTCCCCCTGCACCACAAGGACCTGAGGGCGCTGCGGGAGTTGGGACCTTTCATCAGTGTGCTGTGGCCTTGGGCTGCTTGCTGTGCAGGTGGTCTGCGCTGGCTCTGGGCTGTGTCCATGGCTGTGGCGGCTCGGCTGCCTGCACTCTGCTCCCCTGCAACCTCCTCCTGTGCTGTGTGCAGCTGACGGGGGAGGGAGTGGGGCCACTGGGCACCTTGAGCTGAAGCCGAGCTGCCAGCTGCAGTGGCTGTGCAGGTTATCTGGTTCTCCCCTTGCCTGGACTGCTGTCCTGCTCCAACCAACATCCAGCCTGTATGACTCTTCACCTTTAGATGGCTCTCATCTGGGTTTCTTTGCTCCCTTGCTCCTCGGCTGGGCTCATTAGCTTCTTTCTTGGTCAGTCCTCAGGGTGAACAGTGGTGTTGCCCGCTGCTCTGGGGTGACCAGAGGGGGAAACAGCCTGAGCCTTCCTGTTTCCCTCATTATCTCACTGGGAATGCTCCAGCTGTTAGTTCTCTCAAAAACAAAGCTTTGGGCTCTGTGGGTTCCCTTTGCTGTGGTGTGCCTTTCTCTGTGAAGCCCTCCTCTGAATGCTCCTGTGGCTGCATCTGCTGGGTCATCCCAGCTCCTGGAAGTCTACACCAGGGCCGTGAACTCTCAGCCCTTTCTCTTTCTTCCAGGTGCATTTGAAACCACACATCCTCCTGAGCACACTCCAGCTGGGCACGTTTGATACCTTGTGCTTTTATTACTATTTAATTCACCAAAATATTTTCTAATTTCTGACATGATTCTTGTTTGACTGATGGTTTATTTTGGAATATATTACCTACTTTCCAAATATTTGGTGGTTTTTAAAAAAGAGATTTTTAAAAATTTCAATTTTATTCTGTTTTAGTCACAGGACTGTATGTGATTCCTGTGGCATCTGTATACACAGAGTCAGTTAATTCTGGGAAATCTACAAAGCAAAGTCTGTAGGACTCTGTATTCTGTTGTAGTCTAAGATTTTATATGGCTTCATGTCTTAGAAATGTATAGACTTGATTTATTGCTCACCATATGGCCAGTTTTGGTAAACGTTCATGTCTGATTGCAAGGATCTCTACTTTGAGGTTGTTTGCTTTACTGGTCTCTCTATTTTTCAGATCACAGCTTATAACTGTCATGTTCAAATCTTCTGTATCCTTACAAATTTGTTTTTTTGAAAAAACAATTTAAAACTTTGTAATGATGGTTTTGTGGAGTGAATCAACTCCATCGCTGTAGTTCTGCTTTCCTTCATGAGGACCACGTCTTCGCGACAGGTAGCTTGGTTTCAGATCCCGCCCCTGAGCTGGAAGGCCCAGTGTGAGAGGGACAGTGAGTGCTGGAGGCTGCGGCCACTGGCCACGCTTCAGCTGGCCAGCCCACGCTTCCCACTGCTCTGGCAAGTGCAAGTGATGCACAAGTGACATCACAGGAATCAAGGAGGTAGAATGGGAAAACGATTTAAATTCACTTTTGAAGCAGAATAAACAGCTAGAGTGTGAAAATATGATCCTGTTCCTTCCACCCCTTCAGGTCCCTGCTAGACCCCCGGAGCTAACAGGAATGCCCTGTGCAGCGAGCGCCGCCGTCTGTCCCTGTAACTGCTGCTTCCCGCACTTTTCTAAACTCGTGGCCCAAGCTTTGGATATTTTGAAACAGCTTTAATATAACATTAAAAATCCTTTAATGAAGACACACATGCTCTGTCAAGCACAAGCCAGAGGCCGGATGGCGCTGCACGCCTGGCCTTGCACCCATGGGAGTTAACTGCAGGGCCGTCCTTCCTGCGTGTCTGCAGCTCCCACTACCAGCAGTTCTCGCCAGAACCAGCTGGTGTGAGTGTGTGAGTGTGTATGAGATTGCGAAAGTGTGTGTGAGAGTGTGAGTGTGTATGAGAGAGTGTGTGCATGTGTGTGTGTGAGAGAGTGTGTGCATGTGTGTGTGTGAGAGTGTATGTATGAGTATGCGAAAGTGTGTGAGTGTGTGTGAGAGTGTATGTATGAGTATGCGAAAGTGTGTGAGTGTGTGTGAGAGTGTATGTATGAGTATGCGAAAGTGTGTGAGTGTGTGTGAGAGTGTATGTATGAGTATGCGAAAGTGTGTGAGTGTGTGTGAGAGTGTATGTATGAGTATGCGAAAGTGTGTGAGTGTGTGGGAGAGTGTTGTGTGTGAGAGAAAGTATGTGTGTGAGAGTGTGAGTGTGTGAGAGTGTGTGAGAGTGTGTGAGAGTGTGTGGAAGTGAGAGTGTGTGTGTGTGTGTGCGTGCACACGTGTGTGCGTGCAGATGGATGCCGCACACAGGAGCCATTGTGCAGAGGCCAAGCAGCAGACGAGCCAGTCTTCCCAGAAGCAGAGTGGTCAGGTTTCCTTAAAAAATGTGCAGAGATTGTGTTTCTGGAGAAGAGGGTTCAAGTTAAAAGCAGACACAAACACCACTAAACACATGACAGTAAGTTTCTAGAGGATTTATGATGCAGTTCTCTGAAGTACATATTGAACTCTCATAGAACGTGGCTCTTTAGGTAGAAATACATGGATTCAGAGCATTCATGTGTGGTCCTTCTGAGGGCTTAAGTGACAGAGCCTTTGTTGGCACCTGAACTAACCCTGCAGGTGCCTTTGGCCCTGGATGGAGACCCAGGGAGAAGGACACTTAGATGAAGTGACCTGGCCTCTGCCACTGAAGGGGGTCCTCAGGAACAAGGCTGCTGTGCTCCCTGGCCTCCCCACGCACCTTCTGTATGTTCTGGACATGATCATTGTAGATCCTGGGGGAAGACAGTCTCGTGATGTCAGGAATGCCCCCATTTGATGCCCAGGTCTCTGTCCTGCCATGTGCCTCCCCCTTCCCAAGCACTGTGGCAGACAGTTTCCCCTGCAAGGAATTTCAGTTCCAGCTGGGAGAGAAATTAGTGGCTGGAGAGCAAGGCTGCATGGTGGCCACTGTGTGCTGCATTGGCTCATCCGGGTGGGCAGGAAGGCAGGAAGGAGGCTGTGGGCAGGAAGAGGTTCCATGGCCAGGTTCCATGGCCAGGCCACTGCTGCTGCACCACAGGCCTGTGTGGGGTAGAGCTGGGTGTGCCAGGGAGGGCATGTGTGCAGGTGGCTTTTCTGTGTGTGCCAACAGTTTTCTCTTGTGAAATGTAGAGGACAGGGACTCTATCACGGGTGCGACTTGCTTGCATGGCAGCCTAGTTTCTTTGGCTTTTCCTTCCCTCATTCTCTTCCCCATAGAAACTCTCAGGTGCAGTTTACTTTTCATTCCCTTGTTTCCCCCAGACTTTGTCAGCTGCCGTCCCCTGCTGGCTGGGAGCACAGGCGAGCAGGACCCCGCCCTCCGTCAGGGGGCACAGTGTGGAGACTCAGGCCCTGAGCGTGTTCTGGAGGAGCAGTCCCGGCCTCGTGTGCTGCGCGAGGTGGCCGTGTCATGTGCACCACCCGGGAAGTATGGCGGTGGGCTCTCCTCCCTGGACAGGCAGCGTAGAGAGGAAGAGTTCATCTGGGCTCAGCTTGCAGAGGCTGCAGCCTGTGCTCATGGTCAGTGGCCTGCCTTTGCACCCGGGCCGTGAGGCAGAGCAGCATGGTGGGGCACACCATGAGGAGGCTGCTCACCTCGGGTGGCTGGGAGGCAATGAGAGCTCCCAGGTCCCTTCAAGGACACGCCCCTGTGCCTGACTTTTCCCACCAGGACCCGCCTCCCAAAGGTCCACCAGAGCCTGGGGACCAGCCTGTACCATGTGGCCTGGAGGGACACTAATGCAGACCATGGCAGGAGGCCAGGCAGGCTCCTTGAAGTTGGGGCCTAAGGCTGAACCTTAAGGGACGAGCTCTCTTTGGTAGGGAAGGCACATGCCTCCTCTAGGAGATCCCGACCCCGGAGAGGCTGGGGGTGGAGGAGCAGCTCTGCTGAGGACTTTCTCTGTCCTTCCCCATCAGAGAACCAAGAGGAGACGGAACACAGATCTTCTTTGTATAAAATCTTTTGCAGAGTTTGTAGGGTTTTGCAAGTTCTGGTTTGGGGGCACAGCTTTTTAGTGCGAAAGGAGAAGTTGTCAGGTTCAGATTTGAGCATAGTTGAAACCTGGCTTCCTTTATTTGGAGCTGTGACTGGGAAAGAGCTGAGGTCACTTAACACCTGTGAGGGAGAGGTGCTGGGCAGGGCACTTCACTTCCTTGTAACCATTCCATTTTCCTGCAGCTGCCTGGGTGTCGTCTTGGGCATGTTCTGGATGAGGAGAGTCAGGCTCTGATTGAGCAGTTCAGCCTTGCATGCGCAGCAGGTGGAAGATGGGATTAAACCAGCTCTTTTTTGGTGCAAAGTTCAGAGTTCCTTCCCTAGAGAAAAGTCTTGTCTTAAACCAAGTAAAAATGTGCATTGCCAGTTGAGGAGCTGATCATCGCGTGGCAGGAGGGATGAAGGCCGGTCCGGGGCAGTCGCATGGAAGTGGGAGAAGCAGGGAGAAGCCAGTCTCCCGGGGGGCTGCATCAGACAGCACGGGCTGTGGGCGGAGCGTCGCCTCAGGTCCTGCTCCCCGCTCAGAATTCACCAGGGGAAGCCCTGCCACCAGCTCTTACACTGCTTCTTCATTTTCTTCTTCCCTTTTCCATCTCAAGTGAGGACAGCACCCTGTTTGTTGATGAGACAGCCGAGCAGAGGGATGCCTGGCAACACCCTCCTGTCCTGTCAGCGCCTGGGCCAGGTCCAGCCCCAGTGCGAGCTGTCGGCGTTGGGAGGCGTCTGTTGAGGCTGACTGCAGACCCGCTGCCCAGTAGCTGGGGCTGGCGTTGCTTTTTGCCCAGAAGCAGCTGGGGCTGGACTCACATGTAGCTTAGGTCCAAAAAGGACAGGCAGCAGTTTGCAGGATTTGCCTGCTGACTTTGCGGCGATGAGAACATCTAAGTTACACAAGCACTCGGTCCTTGTTGTCTTATTCACCACGTGTCCCTGTGACCGGGCCACACCTAGATGTGGCATCAGCTTAGTAGCAATGGAAAAACCAGAAGATAGTCACAAAGGCCTCTTGTGCCAGCATGGAGACCTGCAGGCTGGTGATTCCTGCTCTTCAAGGCCAGCCCAGAATCATTTTCTGAGCACTTCACCTAAGCTGCAAAGATACCCACCATAGCAGAGGGCTCAGGCCCACAGCGGCTCCCATGTTTTGAAGGCATTTCTGTCAGATGCTGGCTCAGGAGTCTTCCATGTAAGATCTCATTTTCTCTTAATCTAGCCATAGTCCTGCAAGACAGGTCACCTTGACTCCTTCCTTTGTGTGTTAGTCAGCTTTTCATCACTGTGACCAAAATACAACTTAAAACTTTGGGCTTACAGTTGCAGAGGTTCAGTCCATGGTCAGCCGACTCCTTTGCTCCAGGCTTGAGGTGGGACAGAGCATCATGGTGGAAGGGCATGGTGGAGGAGAGCTGCTCAGCTCCTGGAAAGCAGGACGGAGAGGGAGAGAGAGAGGGATGAGAGAGAATGTGGAAGGAGCCAGGGATAAGACAAGACATAGTCCCCAAGGGCATGCCCCCAGTGACCTACTTCCTCCAACCATGCTGCCCCTGCCTCCAGTTATCACCAGTAGTGCCTTCAAGTTATTAATTCACCAAATGAATTAATCCACTGTTAAGGTCACAGTGCTCATAATGTGACCAGCTCACTTCTGAACATTCCTACGTTAACACATGAGTTTTGGGGGGACTCCTCATATCCAAACCATAACACTTAGCTAGTGATGAAAGTGAGGCTCAGAGAAGTTAAATGCCCAGCACACACGGCTGCGCAGCCGGTGCCTGCTCGTCTCCTGAGTGTGAGGAAGTGGGCTGGCAGGCAGGCGCGCTCTCACACCCTCCCCAAGAGCAGCCCCCGCATCTCACTCTGCCCTCTGTTCAAAGGGTTGGAGGCTTTAGTAGGAAAAGGAGCACTTTGAAAACCCTTCCTTTGTGCAGCCTCACCCCGCTTCTCCCCACCTCTGTTCCCTTGAGGGGACCTTCTTGGGGGTCATCTGGCTCTGGCTTTTCCCCAGCTTGCGCCTGCTTCCTGGACCCTTCTTCTCTCTGCCCCTTCGAGGCTGCCCTCTCCTGCTGGCCCGTTGCCACTGCCCCCCTGCTTGTGGAAGCTCATGCTCCGTTCCCTGTGGCTCTTGAGGACATCTCATCCCACCCCATCTGTTTGGTGACCCTGGTTCAGGCCCAAGTCTAAACAGTGTGCAGTGGCGCTCCACAGAGCAGGAGCCCTAGCACTGCTCTGCTCTGTTTCCCGGGCCTGGCAGTGCCGCCGGGCGAGTGAAGGAGTGGATACACGACGACCTGCGTTTGTTCAGTGCCAGAATCTTTTGGCCCCCCAGCTTCCCCGCCACACTAGCCTTGGTCTGTTCAGCCCTGGTCTGGCCTCCTTCCTGAGTACTTCTGCCTTCTTACAGGTGATCAGGGAAGCCTACAGTGGCTGCAGTGGCCCTGCAGATCCAGAGTGTGTGCCGCCACCCAGCGCCCCGGTGCCCAAGGCAGAACTGGAGAAGGTAAGGGTCCATCTCTCCAGGAAGCGGGGTTTGTGAGTGATTTGGGGTCGAGTCACGGTAATTGGCATATCTGCCACCTCAGACACTGGGCGTTTTATTACGCTGGGGACACTGAAATCGCCTGCCAGTCTTAATAACCCTGGGAATTTCAGTGCTGTAGTTGGAAAGCGGGCGCCGTCCTGCCTGCTGTCCTCGTCCGAGTGCTGCTCTGGACCAGGCTCTGGGCCTGGCTTAGGCCCTGCTTTGCTCCTGTGCCGAGCGGATGGAGCTGTGGGCCTAAAGGGCAGGTCTGGTGCAGGGCCTCAGAGCTGCTGCCTACTTGTGGCATGCGCCAGGCACCTTGTGACCGTGCCTTCCCCGAGGTCTACCCCCACAGGCAGGACAAGGCTCCCGGTCTCTGCTTCTGCCAGTTCCTTGCAGGAAGGAGAGCAGGGCTCAGCAGCCAGCGCGCGGAGAGCGCGGGGCGCAGCAGCCAGCGCGTGCAGCCTGTTGCCCATGCACACCTTCTTGCCAGAGGTGCGGGCACCCACAGGTTGCACTGCACGCCCTGCTCTGATGTGCTTTTTCTACCTCACTGATACCGTTTCCTGGGAGAGCCCTGGCTGCCAGCATGACGTCCTCTTGCAGCTTGTGTCCCGGAAACCTCCCAGCCTCCCTGTCTAATCCCCGGCCAGTGGACCGACACTCTGTACTTGTGTTTCCTCTGTACTTGTGTTGGGGTTCTCCAGAGAAGCTGACCTGATGGATGTGTATGTGTGCAAAGAGATTTGTTTTAGAGGTCTGGCTCCCCCCACTATGGAGGACTTAAGTCCTGTTCTGCAGCGTGGCCACAGCAGAGGCCCAGGCGGCGTCTGCTGCAGCAGGCCCTTTACTCAGACAAGAGGCCAGTCTTTTCGTCCAGGCCAGGCCTTCACTCTGCTTGTACAGAGTTCACTGATTGGATCACCCATAAACACTCACCCTCCCACCGGACACAAAACTGGCCACCTGGTATTTTCGCAGAACAGCCCCGTTGTTCTGTTCCTGCCTATGAACTCTTCCCTGCTCACTGTGTGACATTCAGAAAGTTCAGAGAAACACAAATAGCAAGAAAGAAAGTCCCTCAAGCCTGCCCCTCCTCGTGCGCTCCGCAAGGTGGGCCAGGTCTTCCTGTGTGCCTCCTTTACGGTTCGGATGCCCTTGTGCAGGCATCTCTCATGTGCCTTGTCCCACCTGCCTGGATCTGCTTAGCAATCTTCTGGGTGCTGAGCGTCCACAACAAGCAGCAGTGCTGCAGCTCCACAGCCGAATGTGATGCTCACGCCACCTTCTTAACCTGCAGTAGCTGTGCTGCCTGCCCCTCTCCCCACACCATACTGGTTTTTTTTTCTAGACTGCTTAAATAACCTGGTAGTAACACCTTTTGCATAAACCTTTGCTGCTTCTCTGCCTGTTACCTGAGCACAGATTCCCAGGACCTGAATTATTAGCTCAAAGGAGAGAACTTTGCTAAGTGTTCAATTCCTTTTGCTAATCCCCTCGCTCTCTCCAGAGATTGGTGGACTTCCATCCCACCAGTCCCTCGAGTTCTCCACACTCTCCCTCCAGAGCTGGCTTCTGGGCTGCACGGCTAGTTCCTGGCCAGCCTGCAGCCCTCGGCCAGGGGATGCCATCAGGTGTGAGAGCTGGGTGGTGCTGGCTCTGGTCCTTGGAGCGCTGGCTGTGTGCATAGTAGGCACCTGCTGCGTGCCGCTGCGTCTGTCACCACAGCTCTTGCTGGCTTCATTTGTGTCTGGCTGGCCAGTCTCTGTGGCTCTGGGGGTTAATGTCTAGGACCTGTGACACCCATTTTGGAAGCCATTCCGCCTCTGGCTGCACAGGTTCTCAGGTAGAGATGGAAGTGTCCAGCTGCTGTACAGTGCCTCACCCAGAGGCTAGTGGTCCTGATTGTGCTCACTGAGTCAGGAGATCAGGCCTGAAGTGAACAAGGACCCAGTCCCATTGGGAGGTGTTTTTTTTTTTTTTTTTCCTCACACAAGAGTTTTATTGTTTTTTTTTGTTTTGTTTTTAAATTTGTTTTAGTTGTTGATGGATCTTTATTTTATTCATTGATTATTTGTATGTGGTGCTGAGGATTGAACTCAGTGCCTCATGCATGCTAGGCAAGCGCTCTACCGCTGCGCCATAACCCCAGTCCTACTGGGAGGGGTTTTATTTTGGTGCTGGGGATGGAAACCAGGCCACGCTTGCCCAGCCGGCCCTTGACTGCTGAGCCATGCCCCAGCCCTAGGAGGTTGTCATAGCGATTTCTGTCTTTCTGTGTATGTTCTGAGTACATTTGTTACAAGGAAACACTTGACATTCACCTGATTGTTGGTAAATGATGGGGAAATAAGATAGATGAGGGATTATTTATTCCTGCAAAGAAAATATGGCTTCATGAGGGCATATTTTTTATTTTTTGTAATCCTCTTATTTTTTCCTGATAGTTTGTAAGGGCAGTGACTTGAATGACATGGGCATGGCATGCGTGTGCATTGGTGTACTGCCACCAGAGTAGTTGTCTTGGCTGGGTTGAGCTTTGAGCTTTGGCAGCTGTCTGACCAGCAGGTCTGTGCTGGAGGGAAGCCCTGGCTCTTGGTGCTGCATGGATCCAACCACATCTGCCTTCCTTCCAGATGCCTCTGATTGACCCATCCATTTAGGGGCAACCTAACCCTTTGTGTCCTTACAGAAGCTGTCTTCAGAGAGACCCAGCTCAGATGGGGAGGGTGCTATGGAGAATGGAGTCACCACGTGTAACGGCAAAGAACAAGGTGAGCCCTGCTCGTGGCAGATCGCAGATGGAAGAGGCAATGGGGGTGGGTGTGCTGTGACTATGGGTGCTCCGGGGCTTCAGCTGTGGACACCCCGCCCGCCTGGGTCACTCTGATAGGAGCAGGGCCCTGTGGTCAGCCTCAGCCAGGGACTGCCCCATCCCACAGCCCAGCCTGGGCAGTGTCCTTGCTCACAGTCCCCACGTGTATTTTAACTGATGGTTCACGCCAGCCTGCTTCCTCGCCTGGTCTGTCGCTGAGATGGATTTGCATCAGGAAGTGGCTGGCATCTCGCTTGAGACCTTTGAGGAACAAAAAGGACCTCACGTGGCTGCCCCAACACTACCTTCACTTAGCCATGTGGTCAGGAGCAAGTGTTCCCTGCATGAGCCTCAGTTTCCCATCTTTAAAACGAGGAGGCCAGGGCTGGGACTGTAGCTCAGTGGTAGAGTTCTCACCTCGCATGCGTGAGGCCCTGGGTTCGATCCTCAGCACCACATACAAATAAGTAAAATAAAGATATTGTGTCCATTTACAACCAAAAAAATATTAAAAAAAACAAATGAAGAGGCCAGAATCTGAAATCTTTTTTAAAAAGATTTTCTGAAAAGGTCTTTATGTCTCTCTAGTAATCTTTCTTTCACTCCTTAGTTTGTTTATTTATTTATTTTTTAGTTGTAGGTGGACAGAATATCTTTATTTTATTTTTATGTGGTGCTGAGGATAGAACCCAGAGCCCCACGTGTGCTGGGTGAGCATGCTACCACTGCGCCACAACCCAGGCCCCCTAGTTTATTTTCTGTTGGTCAGTCCTACACATGCATAAAGGAGAGATTCCCCTTGGAACGAGGGGGACCTGATACTCATTTGGAAGCCATTCTGCCTCTGGCTGCACAGGCTCTGGGAGGGATGGAAGGGTCCACCCTCCGCACAGTGCCTCACTCAGAGGCTAGTGGAGTCTGAGTCAGGAGATCGGGCCTGAAGTGAACAAGGACCCAGCATAGATGCATGTACCATGGTTCCGTTAGATTCAGTCCGTGATTCTTTGCCTTTCCCCTCTCACTCTCCTGCGTCTGTCCATTGATCACCCTGTAGCTTTATAACACCCTGATTCTTCTCCGACTGCCTTCATTCTCTTATTTTGCTTTATTATCCACATATGAGGGGAAACATTTGGCCTTTGATTTTCTGAGTCTGATTTATTTCACTTAGCATGATTTTCTCCCTTTTCATCCAGTTACCAGCATATACCATTATTGCATTCTTCTGAAAATGTCTTTGTTTCACCTGCATTTACATTTTTAAAAGCCATGGTAGAATACACACACCACAGAGTGACCATTGTAATAATTCCTGTGTGCACAGTTGGTGGCGTCAAGCACATTCTCGTGGCTGTGCAGCTGTCTCCGTCTGACCCCAGAACCGTTCCGTCTTCCCAGCTGAACTCTGTCCCCCTTAAGCCCTGGCTTCCCTCCCTCCCTAGTGGCACGTGCCGCTCTGCTTCTGTCTCTGAGTTCGACTGCTCTGGGGCCTCGAGCAGGTGGAGTCACACGGGGTGTGTCCTGTGGTGGCTGGCTGTTTCACCCAGGGTATGCCTCCACGGTCAACCCAGAGTGTGGCTTGTGTCAGAAGTTCATTCTTTTTACCCATATCATCACACTTCATGGGGGAACGGGTGTTAAGCACCCCACATGCACACAGTATAACAATGCAGTTCCTCCTATGTCATTCCCCAGAGTCCCCTGCCTCCCTCTGTTCCCTTCCTGTCCTCTATTGATCTCCCTTCCGTTCTCATGAGATCCCGCTTTCTTTTCCTCTTTCCTCTCTAGCTTCCACAGGCGAGAGAACACGGTCGCTGGGCTCTCTGAGATGGGCTTGTTGTGCTGTAACAGGATGCTTTCACGTTCCATTGTGCTCGGATTTCCTTCCTTTCTAAGGCTATTAAGATCGCATGGTAGGAAAGCACCACATTTGCATATTCGTCCACCTGTCGGTGCCCTGAGTGGCACCCGCTCCTGATGGTCGTGCGTAGTGCTGCTGTGAACAGGTGTGCAGGGGTGGAGCGCCCCCAACTCAGCTCAGCTCTGCCCACTTGGGCCTATAGTTCTGTGTTTTGGTAAATATCTTACAGGCATATAACCATCACCGCAATCAAGACAGAAGACATTCCTGTTACCCCAGATGTGCCTGTGTGCTCTTTTTGTCACCCTGGCTCTGCTGAGCTGCTTCCTGCCCTGCAGGTGGACTCCGCAGTGCCTCCCCAGTCCCAGCCTGCTGCCCTGCTGAGCATAGTGAAGATGGCTGCGGGTGGTGCTCTTTCTTCTCTTGCCAAGCCCAGTTCCCTAGTGTGTCTCTACTACGCTTGGTTTTCCTGTTCCCCAATTGCAGAGTGTTTGGGTGACAGTTTGTAAAGCTGCTCTGGCTTTGCCAGGCAGATTCTGCGTGGACATGTGTCTTCTTGCCCTTGGGGTCTGGATCTGGAGTGGGGTTGCCAGGTCCCGTGGAGTCTCACCAGCCTTGGTGATGTCCTTTCTGCTGCGTCTGCCCGCTTCTCTGTGTGGTGTGAGAGTGTGGTTTCCTTCAGGACCGAGGTGTGGAGCAGTATTAATGTGCTGCTTGTCATTGCTGTAACTTGGTGAGGCATCCTCCCAGGCTTGTCCTGTGTTTTACTGGCTTCGAGGGCTCTGCCTGTCCCGGGTGCAGGTTCTTTTTTTTTTTTTCTTTTTTTATGGTACCAGGGATTGAACTCAGGGGCACTCAACCACTGAGCTACATCCCCAGCCCTATTTTGTGTTTTATGTAGAGACAGGGTCTCACTGAGTTGCTTAGCACCTCGCCTTTGCTGAGGCTGGCTTTGAACTCACGGTTCTCCTGTCTCAGCTTCCCTAAGTGCTGGGATTACAGGCTTGCGCCACCGCGCCCGGGTGCAGGTTGTTCATCCAGGTTCTTCATCCGGTGTGTGCGAAGGTGTGCGTTTTGCAGACTTTCTTCTAGTCTGGCTTCAGTGTCTTGGAGTGTGCCCGAGGGCAAGGGCTGTGACTGCGGGGAGGAAGCCTCCCCCTCAAACTCAGGTGACTCTCCTCTCCTGGAGCCCGTGACCCGGCTACCCAGGTGCCCTGCGTGGCTGGTGAGAAGCAGGAGTGCCATCTCTGGGTACGGGGTAGCCCCTGCCACAGTGGCGGGACTGGAGAAGCCTGGGGCCATGCCCTCAGGACGTTGGTGCCCCCGGGCTCTCCCCAGAAGCCTTTGGGGTCTGATTTTCCAAGGTGGCTTTCTGCTCAGTGAGCGTGGTATCTGTGTCCTCCACGGGTGCGTTGCCTGTGATCAGCACCTGGGAAGCGGTCTTGAAGTTTTTCCCTGAAGTAAAATAATTCGCAGCCTCCGTGGTCCAGCATAGCTGTTTTCTCTTTTTTTTTTTCCCTGTTCTGAGGCTGGTCTCACCGTGCTGCCGGCTGGCCTTAACGCCTGTGCTCAGCCATCCTGCTGTCAGCCAGGACCGCCGTACACCACGGTGCTTGGCTCCTGCCTTGCTTTTGAGCTCTGGAGACATTGGCAGGCTGGTCTTTTTCTTGTGTGTTCTTTCTTTCCCCAGTACATCTGTGCACGTGAGTGAGGATCTTTGGAATCGAGCATCTGTCCGGATGTGGGCAGGTGAGCACTGCTTCTCACGCTTTCCTGTCCCTTTATCCAGAACAGCCTTCTGTCCTTGGGACTCAGAGACCCGCCTGCTACGGACACTTCCTTTTGCCTGGCAAGGTGCTGTGCGTGGGTAGATGCTAAGGAAATGGCCACTGGAGGGTTGACTGGCCAGATGCACCCCAGCCTCCCCTCCTGTGGGGTCGCGCTGCTCACTCCTGCCTGCCTCCCGGTGTCTCAGCCCTGCCTCCTCTGCCTCCTCTCCCCTGGCCGTGCGGTTCGCACACTTCTTTGCACAGCTTTGCCTAGGGGAGCATCTCCCCTGGAGGTGGCGGCAGCCCAGGCTTAGTGGTTGCATCAGGCGCCTGGCTCACTCCCAGGCCTTTTCTTCATGGTGGTTTCTTGGGGTTGAAGACACTGGTGCAGTGTGGCTTTTGGTGACTTGTCAGCATCCTATTGAAACCACAGCTGACGTGAGCGGGGAAGATGGAGACCCTGGTGCAGTCCCTAGGGAAGCATGTGTTGTCCTCAGCTAGCTCTGCCTACCCTCAGGATTTAGTCCTCTGCAAATGGGTCTGGGGTGGACCTGATGAATCCGTAGTCGATGGCACTGTCCCACCCTCCCCCCCCAGCCTAAACAGAACATCTAAGTCCCCATTTCTGGGGATTGATGGGAACTACCTGGCCTGTGGCTTTAAATGCACAGAGTTGGCCTTCCTCCTCCGTCGTCGCGATCACTCTTGCGCCCACCCTGTCCATGCCCTCTGGACCCTTTGCTTTCCACTGTGCAGCTGCAGTGAGCCAGGAGTTCTGAGCTTCTATTTCCAAGGTTCGTGATTGTGCTGAATTCTGCCTTTTGTTTGCTAAGTGGTCTTAAGAGGTTCTTGATGGTTCTTTTTCACGTCCCTACATCCTTGGGCTTTTCTTCCAGAGATGGCCTAACTTCTGCCTTAGCAAAAGTTAAGCAGTAGGTATTTAAGGAACCAAAACATTAATTATTCTCTTCCGTCTTTGTAGGCAGAGCCCAGCAAGCTCTTTCCCAGCAGGAGCCCATCAGTGTGACGGGAGTAAATCTTAAATGCCTCCTTGACGAGACGAGCAGGGCGCTGTGCTGAGCGTCACCTGTCCGTGCTCCCTGAGCCCTGGAAAGGGCGGGTGCCTTCTGGGTGCTCCACTGTCCTGGCCATGTGTCTCTGTGGAGCTCTGCTGGAGTGGGGGGGTGCAGGGTGGCCTGCGGGGTCCGTGAGACAGCAGGGTGGCCACCCATAGGGGCTTTCCCTCTTGGTTTGGTCCAGCTGACATGGAGACGACCCAGCCTCTTCCTAGGTCGTAGGGGGCCACCTTCTCTTTGTGTCCCCAGGCGGTCCTTCTCTCGTGCCCATGCACTGCAGGAGCTCACCAGGACCAGGACAGTCTTTCCTGACTGCTTCCCTGGAGGCCCACCTCCGCGTGCAGCCACAGCATCGGAGCCCCACGGACAGAAGCACCCTCAGGCCGCAGGCCGGGTCCTTGGTCCCCACATGGCTTGTCACTCATTCTGGAGAGGGACTGAGGAGTAGTCTCTGCTCCCACTGAGTCCTGAGGGCCAGGTGTGAATGGGCGAGGGCAAGGCCCAAGATGGGAGCCCACACACTGCTCACCGCACTGTCCCCAGCAAGGACTGCCTGCCCCCAGGAACAGTGGCCTCTGGGGGCGCAGGGAGCCTGAGGCTGTGTTCAGAGGGCAGCCAAGGACCACCATCCTGAGTGCTCCTGGGGCACCTCTCGGCCTCAGCCTGGGGCCTGTGTGCCTGCTCCTTCCAGGGGAAGGGAGGAGCCCTTGGCTTCTATGAGGTTCCCCAGAGGCTGCGCAGGGGGCTGGGTGGGGGTGCTTGGCCTCTGGGCAGCACAGGGAGGCCAGCTGCTGAGGGCAGCCCCCAGGAGTGGCTCTGGGCCCTGGCAGGTGCATGGTGTCCTCAGGAGACTGACCGGCCAACTCACCCTTCCCAGGGGCTGTCGCAGTGTGGCCTCGCATGCCTGTGCTGATCGCTGCCTGATCTCCTCGGTGGGAGGAAATGGACAAGGCCTGAGGGCAGGAGAGGGGGTGTAAGTGACTGAGCTGGGCAGGGAGGACACCAGCTGGTGGCCAGTTCCCCATCTGTGGTGGGGGTCAGTGTGGAGAGAGAGCTGCCCCGTGCCAGAGCTCGCAGGAGCCTGCCTGCGTGGGCTCTGCTGACGCATTCCCACCGTAGGTCCAGGGTTGCCAAGGATTCGTTTTTCAGGAGAGGATAGAAATCCTTTTTACGCAAAACATTTGTGAATTTGTGTATTGACCAGACCAAATACAGCATCACAGCTGGAAGGCGGGCTCTGATCTAGAGTCTGGACAGGGCAGAACAGAGCAGGTGGGCAGGAGGCGCCCAGGGAGGACCCAGGCCCCTCTGCCCCCTGCAGACCTGCCCCTCGCCTGCAGGCTGCAGCTGTGCCAGCTCCTTCTGCTCCGTGGCCCTTCAGTGTCCCCAGGCCCACTGCTTGCCTCTTGCCAGGCGGCTCTTCCCTCTGAAGTCGGCAGGACTCCTTCCTTGTCACTGAGCACTCAGCTTGAAGTCCACCTGGGCAGGTGCTCTCTGCCCCACAGCCGCTCTCGCACATGACCCTGGTGGATCTTCACGTGGTCTGTTGTGTGTGTGCACACGTGTTACTTGTGCTGGACACACGTGTTGCCGTGTATCCTCAGCCCTCTCTAGGGCGCAGGCTTCCAGAGAGCAGCTCGGTGTCCTGTTTTGACCACAGCACTAGATCCCAGTGATGCAGAGCAGGTACTTAAGGTGCCTGATGAGCAGAAGTGGGTGAAGAAGAAACGTGTGGTGATTTAGGCTTCATTTTTACTTTTTAAAGTTAACATCCTCAGTTAAAACATGCTTTTGTTGACAGTGAAGAGGAAGAAAAGTTCCAAACCAGAGGCCAAGGGAACCGTGTCTAAAGTCACTGGGAAAAAAATCACCAAGATCATTGGTTTGGGCAAGAAGAAGCCATCCACAGACGAGCAGACGTCATCAGCCGAGGAGGACGTCCCTACCTGCGGTGAGCCCCGTGCGGCGCCCCCTGCTGGGCCACTCAGTTGCGGGAAGCAGTTTTAATTCTGTTAATGGAAGTTTTTGCGGGGGTCGGAATGATTGCTAACTCCCCAGCCCGGCCTGTGAGGTTGTCCGGCCCTCTCCAGCGGCCTCAGGCTAGGGCACAGCATGTGTGCCCGTGGGCAGTGAGGGAGGCCGGCCAGGCCTCTCCTGTGCCAAGGCAGTGAGCCCACGCCTCCTCGCAGTGCCGCCTCCGCCCGCGTGGTTTCACACCCAGTGGGACCGACCGGCCACCCGCGCTCTCTTCCTCTGCCCCGTGTCTCGGAGCAGCGGCGTTTGTCAGGGTGGCGTTGCGCTCATGTTCAGCGGTGGCCCAGAAGGTCCTGCCTGCCCATGGCCTGTGCTCTAGGAGCAGGAGAGGGGGACAAGACAGGGAATTGCAGAAGTGAGCTTGTCACGCCTAGTGCTGGTCAGAAGTGCGGGGCCAGAGCGGAGGCAGTGAGCACCCCAGCACTACAGCTGTGCCGGGCCAGCCGGGGGCCAGTGGAGGCCCCGGGCGGAGGCCCAGCCAGAAGAGTCCCTCGCTGTCCTAGCAGAGGCGCCTCCGGCCGAGAGGTGGGGTTTGCCTTTCCCGTTGTGCTGGGGCTGCGCCCAGTGCCTGGTGCCTGCTGAGTGGGTGCTGCAGCCCTGAGCTGCACCCAGCCTTTGCCTTTGGGGAAACCCGGGAGTGGGCTGGGCCTCTGCTCACGGGCTGCTGCGCAGCAGCTTCCATCACTGTGGACCCAGAATCCTTTCGCTTACAGCCGTTCTGCGCATGTACTCGCTCCCCTCGCCCCTCCCGCCTTGAGCATGCTATGCCCAAGGTCTCGGGGGTTTGTGAGGGTACTGAGCGATGTGGCATTCAGGTCCTGCCCAGTCGTGCCCAAGCTGGGTCACGACCATGGAGGCAGGCGTACCAGCAGATCGCATGCCCCAGCCATGCCGTCTTCTGCAGAGAGAGTGCCGAGGCGGGTGGTGGGAGCAGGCATCAACTGCAGAGTGCTGGGCAGGTGCGAGGGGCCGCGCAGCCAAGATGGAGTCTGTCTCCAGAGGAAACCGGCCCAGGCAGCTCCCTCCCAGCTCTCGCTCTGGGGTTCTGGGATGTTGCCGGATGTCGGCTTTTCATGGAGAGAATGCAGTCCTCTGGGCAGAGGACGGAAGGCCTGCGGGCTTGGAGCTGCTGTCTCGGAGTGTCCTGTGGGAGCAGCTCGTGTGGAGGTGGGCGGGTAGTTGATGGTGCCAAGCAGAGACCGTGCCCAGGAGCGCAGTGCCACAGGAAATAACTGGACTGGTTCAGCCAAGGGGGAGCGAGCAGTTACCCAGAGGGGAGCACAGGCTGGGGCCGCCACGCAGTCCTCCCTGGAGCCCAAGGATCTCCCCTCACATCAGCCCTTGCAATAGGATAGGAGTTAGGGACTAAAATGAATTTTGTTTTTACAGTTTAAACTGCTGTAGGTCAGTGGAAGAAATAGAAATCCTTTCATAAAGAGCAATCACACAATAATATAATGGCAACTCAGAGACTGTAGTTCAAACTCTCCTTATGCAAATGAGAATACCAAAGCTCAGAGAGGTTGCGTGAGTAGCTCCAAGTCACACAGCTCATTGAGGACAGAGCTGGCTCCCTGGTCCAGTTGATTCCTCATACTCATGCCTTTTCCTTTAGCTTTCTTGTCCAAAAGAGCTGGCCACTCCTGGGACTGCTAACGAGCACCCGACTGAGCAGGAGGAGTGTGTGGCCCACACACCAGACTCTGCCACCCTGCTGGATGTGGCTTCTGCCCCTGTAAGACACTTCCTCTTTCTGTGTGACCTTCAAACTGTCATCCAGTTCTCAGCTGGGGTGAGGGGCAGGGAACAAAGACCATGTTCAGTTATTCTGGCACAGCTGCAGGGTTCAGGCAGAGGAAAGTAGCTGGCCTTGGGCCCAGGGACTGGCCCTGCCAAGCAGAGCCTCTGCAGCCGCTGCACGGCTCCCAGGAGGCCAGTGCAGAGCCGGATGGAAGGGCAGAGCCGCTGACAGGCAGGGAAGGCTCCCCAGCCGCTGGGAACTGGGCCGGCCTCCCCGTTCCTCTCGGACCCCATGCAGGCCGCCTCCTCTCAGCTGATGATACGTGGATATCTGGGTGCAGCCTGGCCATCGGGGTTAAGGCACTGAAGGGCCTCTTGGAGGCAGGGCTGGCACTCTGCAGTGCTCACAGGAAGGGCAGTGGGGACCACAGCCTGGCTAAGCCATCCCATGTGGCACCCCTGTGGCTGCCCTCGTCCCATGTCTCTGTCCTCCCATGAGATCCACTAGTGCTGTGGTTAGCAGTGGCCTGCTCAGCTCTGTGCACAGCTGCTCAGATAATGTGACCCAAGATGTGCTAAGGTCCCTAACCAGAGTGGCTCTTTTCTCTGCCTTCCCTGTGCCTGTAAGTCCCAGAAGTCTTGGCTCTTTATAAATTAATCTTTGGCAGAAGTGTCCCTCCACCCGCTTCCCCTCCTCTGTACCCATCTGTTTCCACCCTGCTTCCCGCCAGGCCCCAGGTAGAAAGTTGGACTTTACACGGTCACATCCTGCTCTGCCGGGACACCAGGAGCCTCTGCTTGCTGTCCGCACAGGGCCTCCGGGGCCATCCTCGGCCTCGCTTCCTGCACTTCTGGATTGAGACTCAGCCTTGCTCTGCTCCCCTGTGCATCCCGCACCCAGCGCCTGCAGAGGACAGCACTGAGGAGGCGCCTGGCTGCGAGGGTTCCCCCGCAGCCTGCTCACCCGGAGCCCCGGCTGCCTCGACTGAGATGGGCCACGTGATGAATCCCTTGGTTTTCATAAACGCTGAAGACAAAATGCTCGGAGCCCCAGCCACACCTGGCTCGAGCACCATGCCCGCATCCGCTCACAGAGCAGAGCACCCCGCGCGTAGCACGCAGCCACGCGAGGTGACAGCAGCCTGCCTCAGAGGAGGGGCCACGCAATATGAAAGGCGGTGGAGGAAGGGACCTCCCCACGGTGCCAGCACGAGGCTCCATGGCATCCAGGTAGTCTGGGCTGACTTGAAGGACTTGCCAGGCACTTCCAGGGCCTTTCCACCATCAGTGTCCTGGGGCTTGGTGGCACTTCCAGTGATGGCGTCTGAGTAACCGCTCGAGGCAAGCTGGGTACTTCTCCCTTCATGCCACAACCCCATCCAACCAAGAGCCCTGGGTGTGTGCCTGCATGCCGCTCCTAGCCCTGGCTAACGGGACAGGCTGGAGGGAAGCGGCCTTTGATGTTGGCAGTGCTGTGCCAGCTGTCTGCAGTCTCTGCATTTGGCATCTCCATGTGCGACACCCCACATGGGCCGTCTCCTCTCAGCTGATTATACACAGATATTTGCAGCAACCCAGCAAGCAGCTGCACTGGGTCAGAGTGCCTCTCAAGTGACCAGCATCTGGCCACACGAGACCATAGCACAGTAGATTCTGGCACAGGCGCTGCCGCCTCCTTTCCTAGAGAGACAGTGAAATGTGCCTGCCTCCTGCAGTTCCGAAATCCAGCAACGCCCTGGCCCTCGCTAGAGATGCCAGGCACCAGGACAGCTGACTGTGGAAGGGTGCATGTGTGCCCCACCTCTGCCCATGCTTTGTGATGTTATTGTTGTTTAATTTCATACCTGGAAAGTTCATTTTGAAGTTCTAATGAAATCTCATGCGCTCTTGCCATGGCACTGAAAAAGTTTCCTTTGGAGTTTGGAGAGAAGTAATCAAAAAACTTGAAACTGGAATTCCCGTTTTTTTTTGTTTTTTTTTTAAAGATTTATTTTTAGTTGTAGATGAACACAATGTCTTTATTTTATTGCTTTGTATGTGGTGCTGAGGATGGAACCCAGGGCCTCACGCATGCGAGGCAAGCGCTCTACCGCTGAGCTACAACCTCAGCCCCGGAATTCCCGTTTTTAAGATATAGTGGCTCACGGCCATAATGTAAGTGGGATCAAACAATAACAGCAGCAGCCCAAGTTTTTGGGTTTTTTTTGTTTTTTGTTTTTTGGTATTGGCGATTGAACTCAGGGGCACTTGACCACTGAGCCACATCCCCAGCCCTATTTTGTGTTTTATGTAGAGACAGGGTCTCACTGAGTTGCTTAGCACCTCCCCATTGCTGAGGCTGGCTTTGAACTCGCAATTCTCCTGTCTCAGCCTCCCTAAGTGCTGGGATTACAGGCCTGCGCCACTGCGCCCGGCTAGCAGCCCAAGTTTTGTAGGGAAGATTCTCAAAGAGGTCCTCAGGTTCTGGCTGCACTTTGGCGCCCCCTGGTGGTGAATGTCTGCTCCAGCTGATAGACTCCTAGAGATGATTCCAGATCCTGGTCTGCCTGATTTTGTCAGCCAGGCTGGGGTGTTAGGTTGGAAGGATATTGGGGACACGGGGGGCTCACCTTCTGATTCCACACCCCATGTATGGTCTTTGTGCCACTTTTAGGCTGTTTCTTCTCTATGTTCCCACCCAGAAAGTAAGCATTTGGTGTTCCCCTTTTTGAGAATGTGGGGAACCCTGGGCTGCATGGGAAGGCAGTCGCCAAACGTAGAGGTTTTGGTAACTGTGTAACCATATGGTAACTATTAAATATGGTAACTGTGAAGTCCTGCTCCAAGTTAAGCGTGGCTCTGTCCAAACAGCATTCCTTCTGTGCCTGAGGTATGGGGAATACACAGGACCAGTGAAGGAAGAAACATTGCCACAGTTATCAAGAATACAAGGAACAAGACATGCTGGCGAGAGTGTGAGGAAAGGTTAGCTCATACATCGCTGGTGGGACCACAAATTTGTACAAGCACTCTGGAAAGCTTTATGGAGATTCCTTTAAAAACTAGGAATGGAACTACCATTTGATCCAGTTATCTCACTCCTCCGTACATATCCAGAGGACTTAAAATTACGTACTACAGTGACACAGTTACATCAATTCACAATGACTAAGCCATGGAGCCAACCTAAGTGCCTGTCAGTAGATGAGTGGATAAAGAATATGTGGTACATATACACAATGAACTATTACTCAGGCACAAAGAAGAGTGGCTGTGGCATTTGCTGGTAAATGGATGGATCTGGAGACTATCATGCTAAGTGAAATAAGCCAGTCCCCAAAACACAGAGTTCAAACGTTCTTTCTGATATATAGATGCTAACCCACAACGGGGGTGGGGGAATAGAAGTTCGCTGGATTAGACAAAAGGGAATGAAGAGAAGGAAGGAGGGATGGGAATAGGAAAGAGAGTGGAGTGAATGGGACTCAACTTTCCTGCGCACACACCACAGTGAGTCTCACATCATGTGCCTCCACACGACGGAGCCTGGTGAGAACGAGGCACATTCCGTGTTTGTGTGAATATGTCGAAGTAGACTGTGCTCTCATGTATGACCAAAGGACACCTAAAACCTGAAGAAAATAGATCCAACTCTGCCAGAGGGCATGTGCCTCTCCCTTGGAGTGGTAGGTAGGGCTCAGTGCCCACTGTCCCTGCCCCACCCCAAGGCATGGAGCCCAGGAGGAAGCAGGCAGCCGTACTGCGGACCCCAAGTTGGTGAGGCGGGGCATTCCACAATAAGGCTTGTCATTGCCGTGAGCAGGCCACAGGGCCTCCTCGCTGCCTAAATCCCCAGACAGACATTTAGCTACTGGCTTCCCTGATCACAGCTCCGTGCCACCTTGTGCGTCATGGCTGGGCCCCACCTGGCCTGGAGTCTGAGACGTCTGTCACATAGTCACTGGAGGCCCCACACCATGTTTCCTGGCCTCCTGCAGGCCATGGGGACCGCCGGTCTCTTCAGGTCCAGCTGAGGCAGTGCTCAGCCTCGGGCCCTCCAGAGCGCAGGCCCTTCTCCTCCTAGCAGCTCCAGTTGCAAAGTGGCAGCACCCTGGACTCAGGGCTATTTCTGACAGACCCCCATGTCCAGGCAGCACAGGCAACTTGAGAGGAGTTCTTGCCAGGCGCTTCTCTTCAGAAGCACTGTCCTGTCTGTCCCCTCACACTCAGGAGACTCGCAGAGCTGGTACAAGTGGTGTCATTCCATAGCAGTCCAGAAGTGACCTCCCTGTGATTATTCCTTGCAGACCAAAGCTGCCACAGGAAGTAATTCTGATGGCCCTCGCTCACGTGTCCAGGTGTCGGGTCCCCTCTGTGTTCTTAAGCGAGCGTTCCTATCATCTAAATAGCAGATGTAGCAGAAGCGTGTCACTATCAAACAGGATTTGACAGAATGAAGAACTTCATGTGAGGCCCACATCTTATTTGGAATAACAGCTCCTCGTGTTCCTCCCTCAGCACCAGAGGCCTAGGCGTGGCTGTGCTGTGTGGCCTTTGATAGGCACCACTGTGCCTCAAGATGGCCTTCTGCTCCACAAGTGGCCCTGAGGGACTTGGCCTCCTCGGGTCTCACCTAAGTGCATGAAGTGCGCACAGGGACTCAGGGACTTGGGTACAGTTGACTTGTTCTATGGAAAGAGGGTGTCGGCTCTCAGCACCCCCACCTCCAGGCCCCTGCCTTCCTCGCTTTGTCTCTGCAGCTGTGTCTTTCCAGACTGTTCCTCAACATCTTATGAACTCTTGGACTCAACGGTCTAAGTCTTCAAGGAGGGGCAGCAGTTTCCTGGCACTGGGGGCTGGCTGGAGGTCACAGCCACCTGTGGAATCTATTCCTCATGCTTTGTTATTTCTAGAGAAATACATTTTGTGGTTATAACAACTGAAGATTATTCGTGTCCCATATGTGAGGAGTTTCTCTTTCAGAAAATGGGGCTACTTCCTCATAGTCGGCAATTCTGAGCGGTGTGGGTGCCAGCAGGGGCCTTTCATGTGCTCGCCCTTGCGCCTCCATGCCCCAGGCACCCTCACGTGCACCCAAGCCAGCTTGGAGGAGCGTGGGGAGCACTACGTCCGTCCTGGCCTGTGGCCGGGAGCCTCGTGCCCTCTCCTCTCCACCATTTGCTGGAATGTATCCAGCGTCAGGAACTGCCCGCCTCCAGGGCCTCCTGTTTCAATTTTTCATTTTGTTTTTTACCTCATGTTAGGCCAAAATCTGCCTGCCCGTGGCTTTTGCCCCGCTTATGGCATCTGCAGCTACATCCTTGTGCATGACCTCCTTGCAGTGACTGAAGACAGCCCTGTGTCCCCATTTCATTCCAGCCACCCCAAACCCACTGGCTAAGCCACTGTCCTCTATATGATTTCCAGATTCCCAAATAAATGCTGAGCACCAGGACCTGTTCCTGGCACACACAACAGGAGAGGTGTCTGGATGTGCTCTCCGCTGTCTGGTGGAAAGACCCTGACCTTGTTGAAACTTAGTTCTGTGGTGCGGTAGCTCTTCTTGTTAAGCAGTTTGCATTAAAACTCCGTAGGAGGGACTTGCTTGCGCATGCACCCTCCCATCCCCTTTGGTGGGGACCTGACGCACCCTCACTAGTGCTCAGTCTTTCCTTGGGGGCTGAGCTCTGATGTTCTTGTTGCAGGCTACCTGAACGTGCTCTCCAATAACCGCTGGCGGGAGCGCTGGTGCCGAGTGAAAGACAACAAGCTCATTTTGCACAAGGACAGGACTGACCTGAAGACCCACATTGTGTCCATTCCCCTCCGTGGCTGTGAAGTGATCCCAGGCTTGGATCCCAAGCATCCCCTGACCTTCCGACTGCTTCGCAGTGGACAGGAGGTCGCCGTGTTGGAGGTACGGTGTTCTGGGGGTACTCGCACGTGGTCTTCCTTCTGGAAGCCACCTCCCGCCCAGATTCCTCCCCCTGGCGGGTCTACCTGCCACCTTACTCCCTTTCCATCTCTGCGCACTCGCAGGTCTGCTCTCCTTCTCTTGGTTGCTCTTCCTGGGATCCTGACAAGGCAGCAGCACAGGGCCAAGTTTTGCCAAATTGTGCGTATCAGTACCTCCTTGATGATTTCCTCTTTGCCTATATTTGCATAGAAATTAAACACAGAGTTCCATAGAGTGGATGGCTTTTTCTAAGTGCCCCAGGAATAACTTGTAAAATTTTCCTTAAAACCTTTTTCTTGCTGTGTGCAATGGCGCATGCCTGTGATCCCAGCAGCTCCGGAGGCTGAGGCAAGAGAATTGTGAGTTCAAAGCCAGCCTCAGCAAAAGCAAGGTGCTAAGCAACTCAGTGAGACCCTGTCTCTACATAAAACACAAAATGGGGCTGGGGCTGGGGCTCAGTGGTCGAGTGTCCCTGAGTTCAATCCCTGGTGTCCCCCATCCCCGCAAAAAGAAAACTTTTCTTCTGACAATGAGCTTTGCCTTTGAAATGGTAGTATTTAACTTGTCCTTTAAAAAGTGCTCATGGAACAGGCATTTGGGGGCCACTTGAGGCCACGGAGACAGGGTCGTGAGCCAGCATCACAGGAACCAAGAACAACTTTGAGTTATAAATGGACTTTGTATGCATTTTATTATTCGTTTGACTCACCAGAAAATAATATTTATCGATTCACCAAAAGCAGAAAAACTTAATTAAAACTAATAGCTACATCCTCAAAATGTTCATTTCTGAAAATTTCGTTTTTCCTCCTGTTACATTAACTAACTTTCTACCCCAATCGGGTGTAGACCTCATTCCCCGTGTCCTCACTTGGCATTGTCACAGTGAAGGCGCCACTCAGGACACATTGGTGTGCCCACGTGGCCGAGGCCATTGAGGTGGTAGGATTTCCAGTCTGCACGGTGTTCATCTGCCTGGCCAGGAGAAGCGAGGCTGCGTCAGGCCTGGAGAGGGCGCAGGGGTGATCTAACTGAGGTGCCAAAGCCTACATGGCTAATGGGTGGGGATGTGGGGCTGGGACCAGGGTTAAGGTCCTAGCTCCTCCTCAGACCTTGAGCCTGAGCCGTTGTTCTCTCTGGGTCTGTAGAAGGCCAGTCTCGGGCCTCAGTCAGTGTCCTTCCTAAGCTCAGATAGGGTGATGGCGGCTGAGAGGCTGAAAACAAGCCAGGAAGCCTCCTGCTGTCCTGGTGTGAGTCTCCTCGCAGCTCTGGCAGCACGTCTCAGGGTGGTGGCAAGGACGTGGCGCACGCTTCATGCAGGATCCAGTGGAGGGAAGCCTGGAGGGTGGGGCAGAGTCCCAGGGTTGGTGAGCAGCCCTTCCGCAGACCCCAAGAGAAGCCGTGGTGCCCCACCTTCCATATGTGCGGGAGGAGGCTTAGTCCTGGAGAAGTGGGGAGGAGACTCAGTCCTCGGCCTGATGGCAAGAATTTGAAGTTTTCCCAGCATCACTGGGTGTGAAGCAGCTGTTTTCACAAAAGTGACTTAAAGTGACAGGAACAAATTCCACAGCACTCCGAGAGAAACAGACAGCCCTGCCTTAATCAGTAACCAGCTGCAGGCCAGCCTGAGACCGGGCACTGTGCTCCTCCAGGGCCACTTTCTTCTATTTGGGGATAATTTCAGGTTTGCAGAAGAGTTGCAGAAACAATAATCCTCCCTAGTCTCCCTTTATAAATACCCGAGTATCTACAGATAAAAGGAATTGTATTGGCCAGAAACAAGGGCGTTGCCGTCCTGGAGGACAGTCTATAGGATGGGGCACTCCCGCTGGGCTCCCAGCTGATTCCCAGCTGTCGTGATGGGGAAGGAGCAGAAGGGAGCCCACTTCTTCCTGCTGCCCAGGCTGCAGCCTCTTCTGCCTGGTGTCACCACGCTGGTGCCTCTGGGGTCACACACAACTGTGCAGTACTTCCTCCTTTGAGGCGTGCCTGATGCCCAGTGCAGGAATCGGGTGCCCTCCCTGGCAGGAGCCCTTGGAAGTGGCAGCATCCCACGGCGCGACCTGTTGGGCGGTGCTGGGGTCTTAGCACTGGTGTTCCTGTGACTCCTTGCGTAGGGCTCCCTCTCATGAGATACTGCATTTTTCCTTTATCTGTATTAATTATCACATGGGAAGATCCTTCGAGGCTGGGTAACTGTGCTGTTATTACTGGGATGTCACCCACTCATCTTAGCATCTACTAATGACTTTCCTGAAACAATCATTATAATGACAGTTGCTAAATGGTGAGTTTTCAGTTCCATCATTGCTCCTAGATTTCCCTTCCTCCCAACTCCTCCATTATCCACTCATTCATCTACGTGTGTGTGTTGGTGGCCATTCATGGAGTGCTATTTTATTTGTTTATTTTTCTGATTTGTGTGTGTGGTGCTAGGGATCGAGCCCAGGGCCTAGAGCCTGCCAGGCAAGTGCCCTACCACTAAGCTCTACCTCCAGCCCCATAGACTGTCGCTTTAATTGGCAATTATAATCCTTTATTATCATATTTATTTTGGTCAAATGCCCTGCAAGCTGGCTCTGTGTTCTTTTCTGTGTCCCTGCCATTCTCTGTGTGTCGTGGCAGGGTGTGGCACTTCCCCTGCCTGGGGCAACTCCACATCTCTGCAGAGGCCTTGGTGCCTCCTGGTGGAGGGGTGTGAGGGAGCCAGGGGCTGTGGCCAGGCAAGCTCACTGCTGTGGCTGCTGCTGCTTCTGGGCTTTTCTGTAGACACACTTATGAAATAGGT
The DNA here is from genome assembly GCA_004024805.1 of Geosciurus inauris. Lineage (NCBI taxonomy): Eukaryota > Metazoa > Chordata > Mammalia > Rodentia > Sciuridae > Geosciurus > Geosciurus inauris. The sequence continues at coordinate 48,831 of PVHX01007306.1, read as the reverse complement.
GTGTGTGTGCACGCGTGTGTACAGACCATAAACCCACATGTTCACACACGTTTGTGTTATACCTGTGATGTACATGTATGTCGCTGTTCACACATCTGCATGCACATGCCGAGAACCACGCACCTACATGTACTTCCGATCCATTATCCAAAGTGGAGAGATTAAGACTCGCACCTCCAATTCCAATCCAACACCACAGGGTTATTCTTTTAAAGACTAAGGAAATTTCATAAAATGAACTATGAAGAAAACCATGAGTAAACTCTAGTGTAAGAGTGTCAAGCACATCTTAAACGTCCTGTTGAAGGACTTGGCAGTGCTCCCATGAAATGCAGGCGTGCAGCCAGAGAGCTGGCCGGGAACTGGCTGTGGACACATTGCCAGGGATGGAACCCAGGGCCTGGCAGGCTAACCCAGTGCACTTTCTTTCTTTCTTTCTTTTTTTAAATATATTTTTAGTTGTTGATGGACCTTTATTTTATTTATTTATATGCGGTGCTGAGAATCAAACCCAGTGCTTTAGCATGCTAGGCAAGCGCTCTACCACTGAGCCCTGGCCCCAGCCCCGGCCCAGCTCCCCAGCCCCAGCCCCAGCCCCAGGCTTCTTGATGCAGGTTTGGTTTGGGGAAGGACAAAAGACCCACAAAGAGAAGATACTTGTGGTTTTTGAACCTGCGTGTCCACATCAGTGATGTTCATCCACCAAACATTGAGCACAGTCTTCAGGACAGAGTTAGAATCCTTCACTTTTCCTAATGGCCTCTCAGGTCCTGCTCAGGGATGATTTGTTGTATGGAAAACATCAGTCACTGGCCAACATGATCAGTGTCCAAAAACACCTCTACTTTGCAAATGGCTTTTCCTCCAGAGAGGCTTTTTTGTGGCATGGGATATAATTATAAAACCCAAGTTTATTTAAGCTCAATTTATAGATCTTCATTTTAAAAATAACTTTGCTGGGCGCAGTGGTGCATGCCTGTAATCCCAGCAGCTCAGGAGGCTGAGGCTGGAGAATCACAAGTTCAAAGCCGGCCTCAGCAATGGTGAGGCACTAAACAACTCAGTGAGACCCTGTCTTTAAATCAGACACAAAATAAGGCTGCGGATGTGGCTCATTCAGTGGTTGAGTGCCCTTGAGTTCAATCCCTGGTACCCCCCGCCAAAAAAAATGCTGGCATGAAGGCCATGTCAGGCATCCTGTGGGTAATGACGGGCCTTCCTTCTCATTCTCCCCCTGTGCTTGGTGTTTCCTTGCCTCTCCTATCATGTGGTCTCTGTTGATACGTTTCTCAGAATGGAAGAACTATCCATATGCAGTTCAGTGAAGCCCACTTTTCCTCCCTTACCAGGCGTCTTCTTCTGAAGACATGGGCAGATGGATTGGGGTCCTGCTGGCTGAGACAGGGTCATCAACAGACCCGGGAGCTCTGCACTACGACTACATAGATGTGGAGATGTCTGCAAACGTCATTCAGACGGCCAAGCAGACCTTCTGGTAAGACCCTGCCTGCGGGCAGCACTGGAACCAAGCAGCTGTCTCCCCTCACCTGTACCTTAGCTGCCGCCTGAGTGTGAAGCCCAGCAAAACACACACCCTGAGGATGCTCTCTTTTGCACTATGTTAATCCTGATTTTGCTAAACATTTTTATCATTCTAACCCTCTGGGACTTCTGTTAGAACAAGGGTTGGCAAACTCGCATGAAGGACCAGAGTAAATCGTCTTGACTCTGTGCCCTCAGCTCTGCCTTTGCAGCCAGCGTGGTACACATGTGAGTGGGAGGCTGTGGGGCAGTAAACTATCTGCAGGAGTCAGTGGGCTGGACGTGGCCCCGGGGGCTGTCGCCTGCTGCCCTGTGTGTGTTCTGCTCCACGGAACCTGATGTCTAGCTGTGAGGAAGACCAGGGCATGAAGCTCTCAGTGCTTTATGTTAAATTTAAATTCTGATTCTACCTTAAATCTAAATCCTGTTTTTTAAGACATGCTGTTCTGTGCCAAGACGTTCTTCTGAACCCTGAATATTAACTTGACACATAATGGCAAAGCGCTCCGCGCGGCAGTTCTGAGTGCTTCCCAGTGGCCCCGAGGTCACAGCTGTTTTCCTAGCAGTGCCAAGACATGGCTCCCTCCTGCTGTTTGCACATGAGCTGGTGATGCAAAGGCCAGGGGCAACAGCGGGCACTGCTGCACCCAGGGCGTCTCCTCTGCCCTGTGCTCTTGGCGTCCATCCCTGCCCTTCGTTTTCTCAGCCAAGGAGACGCTGGTTTCCCTTAGGATGTCTTCCAGGGAGCAATGGACGGTGTTCTCTGTAAAGGCCACCAGGAGACCATCCACTGTTGTCTCTAATGCTGAGGGCCATGAAGGGAGGCCCTGCAAGGCTACGAGGTGGGCCCCGTGGCGGGCTCCAGGAGGGGTGCTCCTCCAGTGGAGCTGCTGGCAGATGGCTGCCTTTTAAAACCTGGTCATTTTTACTTGAAAAGGCAGCTGGCAGGCAACCATAGCTATGCAGACTTGGGCACTGCAGGCATCACCCCAGGATCAGTCGGCAGCACGGGGCCAAGACATGCCCTGCACATTTCCATCTGGCCGTGAGCTCAGTGGCTTTCGAGCAGGCAGAGACCCTCCTGAAGAGATGGTAGCAAAACCCGATGTGGTGGTTTTGATGGTTTTGAACAGTGGAGTGTCAACAGTTGAAAGATCTTCGTGAGGGTTTCTGGGCAAGAGGCCACCCACCCACAGGATGAGACAGTGGCTTGGTGTCAGGGCGGTGAGACTGCTCATGGGTTTCTGGCTCCATAGAGGGAGAAAGGGAAATGATGTACTTTGGAAAGAGGCCAGAAAAGAAAAAAATAGCATGCAGTCTCCCAGGAAATGCATCTCCAGGCCTGCTAATGATGGTAAAAGGGGGAAACGTTTTCCCCGAGGGCCTGGAGTCAAGTGAGATTTATGGATTACGTGACAGAAAGGAAATATTGTGAAGTTTTCTCCCGAACCTGTTTTAAATTCTACCTGGTCACAGATACCCGGGATGGCAGTACAGATGGTGAGGTTGAGTCCAGCAGAGGGGAGCAGACCGCCTGGGCAGCCATTCTCTGCACTGGCCCTCTTGTCTGGGTCCTTGTAGATCATGTGAGGTATTTCCCGATGTGCTTATACTTCGGGTTCAAGCTCATTTCCACTTTATATAGGGCTGAAAATCATTGTAGGAAGAGTTGTGACCACAGACGCTGGTCCTAACCCTGTCCTTGGCTCCACGTGCTGTTTGGCTGGGAGTTTGTCTGCTCACTGGCCCAGGTCCCTGTTTGCAACTTTGGGGGACTCTCCAGTGGAGGAGGCCTCTGCCAGCTGGAACATTGTGTCTGTGACCTTGAGTTCTGACGCTTCCTGCCCAGCCCAGGGCTCCGTGACCACCCTGCAGGTGTCTCCTCACTGGAGGAGGAAGTGCACCTGGAGCCTCGGTCCTCCTGCCCTCCTGCCTCAGCACATGTGCTGGCGGGGTGCCAGAAGCCAGAGCTACAAACCACCAGGAGAGCCCCTACCATGAGGGAGGACACTCGCACTTGTCACTGAGTCAGTGCCCAGCAGTGGACAGGAGCTCAGGGCCCGCACACACACGGCAGGCTTCCTGTTGCCCGTCGCCCCCTGTTATTCCCACTCCCTGGAAGCGTCCAGAGGGCTTTAACACAGTCAGACCTCAAGGGCGACCTTCCAGGGAGAAGTCCTCCCATATGGTGTTTGAAGAACCCCGGTCTGGCGTTGCTGGGCTGATGGCCGGGTGCTGCCTCTCCTTGTTCATTGCATTACCTTGTTGATATCTGTGCTTTAAGGTGGACTGGTTGCATCAATTTTGTATGAGCAAAGGGAAAAAGACAGGTTAGTTCCCTGGAGAGCACCTGCGTGCTGCCTTCTGCCCAGCAGAGGGCAGCCTCGGGCTGCGAGTGGGCCCGCAGGGGCCTCCTGGGCCTGCTGGGGAGGCAGTTTCTCTTTACCCTGTATTTCCCCCGCTGTTTTTCATCTGGTGACCAAAGATGTGCAAGAGCCTATGAAGAAACAAAATCTGGAAGTAAATCCCTTTTTAAATTCCAGGCTGGTTTAAGTTTCTCCGATTAGGAGCAGATGCTCTTGAGCTTGTTTCTCCCCAGCACTTGGGCTTCTCCTAGAGTAAGCAGCCTCCCGAGACCAGTCCTCATCCAGCAGACCTGCGAGCACGCTGTGTGCCTTGGGAGTGCCCAGAATTGACAAAGGCCATGTTCCCCCAGATCCGATGCTCTAGTGGTGAGAGCTGATCAATAGCTGATCGACAAACAAGACAGCAGGCCAGGTGGTGGTTAGAGGGAGGAGGAGGGGGTGGTGGCGTGGTTTCTTGATGCCCAGGAGGGATGTGGAGCTGGTGGCCCACACAGACGCAGGCCAGTGAGGTGAGCCTCCTGGGCACAGGGGCCATGGTGACTCTGAGGTCAAAGGTGCCTGGTGAGCCCAAGAGCAGTGGGAACCCCAGAGGCTGGGAAGGGGGAGGAAAGAAGCAGGGCAAGATCCGGGCTGCCTCCTTCTCAGGGAAGCACTTTGGTTCCTTGGGCAACTTTGGAAGCCCTGCGTGGACAGGGGCACCGACACGTCTGGTCTGCATCCTCTCCCATGCCGTCGGTTCTCTGGCTGTGCACCTTGGCCACCAAGTGTGAGGCCCTGCCCGTGCCAGGCAGTTCTCTACTCTGCAACCCCGGCTGGGCATCCTGCAGAGAGCTCAAGTCTGATGGTGTCCCCAGGCCACAGTGTAGGGCCTGGCAGGTGAGGGCTGTGGCCCCAGGGCCAGCATCCAAATTGTCCCTTGTCCTGTGACAGTCCCGCTGTGATCTGAGGCTCTGCGACCCCAGCTCTGGTCCAGTTATTTATTAGAACACAGGCTCCAGTGCATGGACTGGGTTACTCATCTGTCCTGAGAGGTCGCAGCCCAGAGCAGCCATAGGGGAGGGCAGCAGGAGGCTCCATGCCTTCTCTGCACACAACCCCAGCCCCCCACGTATTCTCCAGCTGGAAGCTTGGAAGCTGTCCTGCGCGGCTTTAGGGGACTAGAAGCTCCAACCTTTGGCTCCTATGACTGTTCTTTTGGTGACTGCCCCATCCTCAAGGTGCTCCAGAGTCTCTTCATTTACAAAACCTCGGAGGCAGTGAAAGGGCTTGTGACTAACAGAGGGTTTCCCCTTTCCCTTGTCACTTGGGAGTTCCATAGTTGTAGAAGCTCTAGCCAGGAGTGGGGACAAGGACCCCAGCACATGTTATCCCACAGGGGCACACCTTCTGCAGGTTGCTGCGGCCTCCGCCAGGGGCCAGGAAGGCCAGGGCCGGGTGAAGGAGCACTGTGAGTGGCGGGCACGCCGCGCGCCTTGGCACTCGGTACACGCCTGTGGCACAGCGTCTGGGGGCCTGGGAAGCAGGCCACAGACTTCTTTCAGAAACGCCAGGTGGTGGTGCAGCTCTGCGGGCCATGCGGTCCTCTGCCCTCGAGAGGGGGCAGACTGCAGACAGCATGCACACTGAGCCTCTGACTGACTCCAGTACAGCTCTCTACAGCGCCAGGCTGTGCAGGGCTGGCCTGTGACACTGAGGAGTAAAGTTGTTGTGGGAGGCCCTGTGCCCTCGCCACTGCTGGCCCTTGCTGCAGGTGTGCAGGCGAGGGCTCAGCCCAGCCCGGCAGGTGACATCCTGCCTCTGCCTGGGCTTCCTGAGCCTCTGCCATCGCCTCAGGCACAGCGTGATGCTCACTGTGCTGGTGAAGGCTGGCAGGGATGCAGGTGGCCTGGTCTTCACTCACCCTTTCTCTCTCAGCTTCATGAACAGGCGTGGGGTGTCCACCAGCCCGTACCTAGGGAGCACCTCCAATGGCTACGCTCACCCCAGTGGGACAGCGCTGCATTATGATGACGTTCCCTGCATCAACGGCTCGGTGAGTGTGCCCCTGAGAGGCCACAGTTGGTTTCCTTAGGCGGCAAAGCCGTCTGGGAAGCTCTGGCCTGACGTGCCCCTGGCTTCCTTCCCTCTTCCTTCCTATTTCCTCCCTCCTCCTCCTCTCCGCCTGCCCTATTTGCTCAGAGTCTCCTGGTGAGCAGGTTCTGTGCTGGCAAAGAGAAATGGATCAGATATTGTCCCTGTCCGCAAGGACCCCCAGTCTAGTGCAGTGAGAGGCCTAGGACTGAAACAGGAGATGGCGGCCCATGGGCTGGGCCTGGGCCTGTCTAGGACCAGGCATCAGGGTGAGCAAAGCCACTTTGACTCCCCAGCCTGGCGGCAGAGCCCCCATCTGGGGCCTTGGGTCAGTCCGTCTCCCCGCCTGTTCTTATGCTCCAGGCTTGGCCTGTGTGCACTGCTGCTCGCTGGAAGCTGTGCTTCCTGCCCTGTGGACAGCCTGTGCAAGCCTTAGGAGCCACGTGGTGGCGGCTGTGACAGGGCGGGGCCCCAGCTGGGCTGTGCTACCCCTAGGCTGCCGCACCATGTCAAGGTGGGGCCCCAGCTCCTGCGGTCTCCGTGGGCCTGTGTGGTCACTAGTGTCTCTTGGCAGAGTGGACTTGTCCCTGGTTCTGGGTGTCAGTGTCCAAACTGTCCTCTTGAGGATGGCTCATTCCTCTGAACCTTTGCACTCAGCCTTCAGCTGCTCTGGAAGGACAGTGCCCACCTGTCCCCAGAGCTCCCCAGCATAGGCCCCGCACACACCCTTCCCTTGGGTGCTCGTCAAGCACGCACCTTGCACACACAAAGTGCGAGGCAAGCAGAGGGTGTGGCTTCCTGCACTGCATGGTGCCCACCCGGTCCTACCCATTCCTGCAGACTCATTGCTGGTGGGGGTGAGAGTGAACTTCCTGAGGGCATTGCAGCTTAACCTCCTGTGGCCCCGTCGGCCCTCCTGAGGGGCTGTGTCCCTGGGCGCTGTTCCCGGGTCCCTCCCTGAGCTGATGGCAGGAGCTTCTGAAGCAGTGTCCTGTGTGCACGTTGGTGACCTTTCTGCTTACTAAAGGCTTTCTCTGCTCGGGCCCTTTAACCCACTTTTCTGTATGCCAGTAATTTCCAAGTGATTTCCTTTTCAGAGGGCTTCATGGAGTTCATACCCAATACTTGACAACTTAGCAGGGTTTCGACTACCGTGATTCTTATCCTGTATTCCCTCAGTGTTTATCTAAACAGGAAAGTATGCCTTTGCTCACTTTTAATCTAGAAACTTCTGTGGGGTTTCTGCTGTTGCTGTTTGCTAAGTCTTCTGTGTGACTTAATGCTTGGTATTTTAGGAAAATTATATTCTAGTCTAGACCATTTAATAACTCTGGACAAATATAAATTTATGCTAGGTTGTCATTATCCAGTGCTCACAGCCAAGTTTATCTGCATTATTTTTAGGTTTAGATAGGTCCCCTGCATCACAGCAGCAGGCCCTCTGAAGGGACTGCACGGGGCCACAAACACTCCCACGTGGGATTCTAAATCTTTGCTATTTTTATAACAAAAGGCTGTAATTACGTCTGGCAGAAAGGAACTCTACAAGAAGATTATAAAAACAGGGTAAAATGAGCAGAATATGTGAATTGTTATTTCCTTTTTTAAAAATTCAAGGTAATTTATAGAGACCTTTAGAGCTTGGCAGGCCCCAGAGGGTTTTAGTTGGGGTATTTATTTATACTTTCATATCCGTGCTCTAAAATGTCTGTCCCATGAGGTGGCTTGTCGTTATTTGAGTCCTCTGTTGCAGCTGTCTGCTAAGCACCGTGGTCTCAGTTAGATTCTGAAGCACCTGTTTTCTCTGCTGCTACTGTCTTTCTTTAAGGGGCTGTTTGCTTATGGCACTTTCTGCATGCATAACAGAATTGACCATGGTGCCTGTGGACAGTGACTGTGGGCTGAGGCCATTGGCCTGTGAGCGCAAGCGTGGAACAGCCTGGTGGTCTCAGCTCCAGCCCTTGTCCCCCAGGAGACCAAGGCTCGTCAGTGCTGTGGCATGCAGCCACGAGCGCCCCAAGTCCAGCACTGACCCCAGCTAGCTGTGAGCGGCCTCTGCCTCCTTCCCCTGCCTCCTCAGGTGGGCTGACAGTGGACCAGCGTGTGTAGGGAAGGAGCGTGTGTAGGGAAGGAGCGCGTCGCAGCTCTCACCTTCCCGTGGACAGCGTCCCCTCCTCACTTCCTGCCATGTCCAGGTCTTGCATTAAGGGAGTGCCACACTCAGACCTCCAAAGGAGGAAGTATCCAGTCAGTGTTTTCTTTTCTGCTTTGAAGAAAAAAACAAAATGTCGTCAGCTAATGCTGCTGGGAATGATTTGAGGAGAAAGAAACCTTCTTTAAGACCACAGGAGTACAGGGAGCCTTTTGAATCGTTCCCCCTGCCTGTGTGGGGGTGCTTTGTGGGCAACGCCTGTGTCTCAAAGTGTGCTGTTATCTCGCTGTGCTAAAGTCTGCTCTCTTTCCTGTGTCTGGGTCACTAACGACAGAGCTGTGTGTTCCAGTGGGACCCGGAAGACGGCTTCCCTGCCTCCTGTAGCAGAGGCCCAGGAGAAGAGGTGCTCTATGATAACGCGGGCCTGTATGATAACCTGCCGTCTCCGAAAATCTTTGCTCGCGCCTGTCCTGCTGACAGAAAGGCCTCCAGGCTGTCCGCTGACAAGCTGTCCTCTAACCTCTGCAAGCCCCTCACCTCCTGCGGCCCGCCCTGCTCTCCGTCTCTCACTAACACCTCTGCTGTGGGGAGGGCGTCTCTCGGGCTGCACTCCCAGGTACAGCACCACACTCTCGGTCCCCGGGATTGCCCTGCAGCCAGCTCCACAGCCAACACCCACCCCCAGTGTGCTGGGGAAGGACATAGTATAGGCGTTTCCTCCACGAGAACCTAATTTGCAGCTTGGCTCCCCAGGAGGAGCAGTGGAGTAGCTCTGGCTGATGTACAGGGCATCAAAGATCCCTTCCTACCCTTGGGGAGGCCCCAGTGAATGTTGTGAATCATGTCAACTAAAGGCAAAGGTCTGGGGAGGACGGGGCAGCTGAGCCTTTCAGAGTCGTGACTTGACGCTTCAGCTCTGCTGCGTAAATGAGCAGGATCGATGTTGCCTTTTGACCTTGGCACGAGTCGGCGCTGTTTGAGCACCAGGTGTGTCCTGGCATGGATGTGGAGTCCTGCTCCTGCAGCCAGCCACTGTGGCCACTGCTGGATAAGCGGCCTAGAGCCTGAGCTGCCACCCATGCCACACTCGGTGTTTGTAGCAAACATTGCAGGGCAGACACCGTGTGCGGGTGTGCATTTTCAACCTAGTTTTCCTATGCTTGGGCTGGAGACCCAAGTGCCTAATTAAGAATACTCTGCTCCCATAAAGCAAGTACGGGGGCAAGCTGTGCATTCTGAGGGTGACCTTAACAAATGACTGTGGCTCAGTGGTAGAGCACTTGCCTCACATGCATGAGGCACTGGGTTCAATCCTCAGCACCACATAAAAATAACTAAATAAAACAAAAATATTTGTGTTCATCTACAACTCAAAATAGAAATGATGGGCACCAGGTAAGGGCCAAGGATTTCAGAGAGCACCTTTCAGGAGACTAGCTTGTCAAACTCACCTACGAAGGGTTTTGGCCGCTAACGACAGGTGCTCAGATGGCCTCCGCAGATGCCAGCTCCAGGAGTCTGAGGGCCCCACGTGTGAGCACCGTTGGCCTCCACTGTTTTCACAAGTACCCATGCTAAAGATTTGGTCAGTCATGTTTCATTTACTAAGTGGAACTTACCCATGCATGTAAACACATGTTTTGTTGGCACTGGAGTTCCCTGAGGTGAAAACAGGCAGTGAAATATGCCACCCGCACACGGGCTGTCCTCCAGTCAGGAACCGTTTGGTGCGTGGTCAGCAGTGGAGCTTTTACATTGCTGTTGTTCAAGCTCTTGTTTCAAATGGGCCCCGCACTCACGAGTCAAAGGGTACCCTGTTTCCCTCCCTCCCCCGTCCACCGTAGGGGGGCCAGCTGCCCCTGGCAAGACTGTGGACTAGCTGCCGTGTGGCTGTGGGGTGTCATTCAACCCTTTGGGAGCCCAGAGGGAGGTACCAAGACCTTTCTATATTTTTATGAGAGCAAACAGAGGCTCAGACAGTTTGAGTGGCTTGCTCAGCTTCTCCTCGATGACAGGGCCTCCCGAGCCTGGGCCCACAGCAGCAGGCAAGGCGGCACAGTGGAAAGCAAGGGCACTGCCACACGAGGAGGTTGGGTCTCAGTGGCATGGCATCCCCTCAGCCAGAGTCCTTTGGCCTGCAGCAGTTGAGGAAGTAGGCACTGTTCCGTTTTTTAAAAAAAACTTGCAGCTGGTCACATTTATCTCCTGTGTTGCTCAGCCCGTTCCTACACCATGTGTCACTGAACCCGTGTGTGCCCCGCCAGTGAGTCGGAAGGCAGGCACTTCTCCATGAGACTGTCACTCAGTTACGAGTCCTTACGGCAGAAAGCTAGCAGTGCAGTCGTGCCCCTAGCCTGGAGAGCATTTCCCAGCACCAGAAGTGACCTGCTTTGGAGACAGGCTCCAGTGATCTCAGCTGAATGCTGTGCCCGTTCTCCTCAGCGGGCATGATACCAGTGAGGCACAGAGCGGCCCAGCATTCCTGCCGGCTCCTGGAGGACCTTCCGGTCCTCCCCAGCCGTGCCAGGAAGCGACGGCAGTGTGGAGTCTGAAGCCAAGTTGGTTTCCTCACCACCTTTCTTCCTCTGACTGTGCTAGGTTCCAGAGTCAGAGATCCAGAGAAGTTGTCATAGGAAAGAAATAGGAGTTTTCTTTGTTTTGTTTTTTATTTTCTATGTTTATTTCAACAGCTCAAGGGGAAAAAGCCCCCAGTGGCATCTAATGGGGTTCCTGGAAAAGGGAAGGCTCCCAGCAGTCAGCAGAAAAAAGTGGATTCTGCAGCCAGTGTGAGACGGACAGCTTCAAGTGAGTTTCCACCTGATTCTTTGTTTTCTGATTCTGACTGCAGCTTGGAGAGTTGAGAGTGTCTGGGCTGCTCACATAGCAATGTTGGCTTGGAGGTCTGTTGGAGACAGGGAGAGTATACAGCCTTGTCCTCCCTTTTTTGCTGGGATAGACCTGGTGAGGACTCCTACCCAGCCCCTGGGACCTTTGCAGGCCAAAGGAGCACAATACTGGCCTGCCCGCTGTGGCATTGATGAGGCCTGTGTGATAGGCACTTGGGGTGCTGCTGCAGCTGTCCCTGGACTTCAGGTCAGGAGACCTCGGTTTGTGTCCCCTCCTTCACGTGCTGTGGGTACATCGTGCACAGCCTCTGAACACAGCCTCCCTGTCTGCCAGACCCCAGTCAGGCGTCAGCTGTGGCTGCTGCAGTTGAAAGAGCAGAGCTGGTGCTCTTGCTCACAATGATGCAGAAGCTCGAGGATGCCCGGGTGCTGTCCATCCCTGGTGGCCCTGTTGATTTCTCAGAGCCCCGTTACCAGGCCGGGCTCGGTCATCTACCACACTGCCCAAATGAGAATCTCCAAGCAGCACAGACCCCCAGCCCCATCGCTCGCAGGTGGGTGACAGAGCCCAAGGGAGAACCAGGCTTTTATGGTGAGTGAGATGAAGCGGACAGGGCAGAGGCCTGCAGGCAGGAGCGAGCCAGGTGGCAGAACTTGGGTGGCACTGCTGTCCCTGGCTTCCACTTGCCTGTGCCCTTCTCAGACTGCATGTCTGACCTCCAGCTGGCCAGCCAGGCAGCAGTTACTCCCTCAGGCACTGCAGCTATGGCTGAGAACACAGAGAACCAAGGTGAGGGCCACCCACGGACCTTCCGGTTCAAGCGGTCAGGCACTCAGAGCCAGCCTGGCCTGTCAGAGAAGGTTTCGTGTGACCGCATGCCACCCTCGCTTAGGGTGCAGCTGAGCCTTTCAAAGCTGGAGCAGTGGAGTGGGTGGGGCGATCTGTTAATGGAGAGGTCGCCCCTCTACCTGGCAGCCAGCACACAGGCCCAGAGTAGATAAAGCTCCGCCCTACCCAGAGTGACACCATCTGCATGGTGACTGGGTCTCAGAATCAGAGGGTGCTTGCTGGAGGGGACTGGTGAGCGCTCTGTCCGCGGTCACTGTGTGGACAAGCCCCGACTCGCTCAGCAGCACCTGGGTGCTCTTGCCGCAGGAGACCTGGGCCCTCTCTGTTGTGCTGCCCTCTCCAGACCCACATCCCAGGAGAGGTGGGGGCCTCCCGCTCCTCAGGACTCGCTCTGTCCACCGCGTGCGGACGCGGCCCTCTGGCACATCTGGTCTCCCTGACGTATTGGGCTGCGTCATCGTGCGCTGTTCCAGTGTTGCTCGCGGGGGCGGGGGCACGGAGAAGCGCTTGACGCTGAGTCCCATGTGCAGTCCCGGCTCAGCATTTCCCAGGGTCCCCTCGTGTTCTCGTCCGAGGTGGCTCACCCTTTGTTTTGTGAGACCTTCTAGGGGATTTTTATTAACTTTGGTGACATCTAATAGTGACAAAAGAGAAAAATAATAGCATCCTGCATTTTGGCTGGATTCGGCCAGTTGCCTTTAGGTTGTATGGGGTTTAGGGCGTGGGAACCACGAGGGGAGACTTGTGGGTTTGCCTGGGGACACCTGAGTCTAGACACAGTGAGTAGAGTGGCCTTTGCCTGCCCGCCTCAGTCACAGCTAGTGTTGGCTGGTTGGCTGCCCTCAGGCTACGACCCTTCTGAAGTCACCCTGCGGTTTCTTCAGGGTGAGGCACAATGTTGGTGAGGCACAACCCCTGCACACGGATCTGGGAGCAGTGCTTCCCTGAGGTCCTCGTGGCTTGCCTTAGTGGGCCCAGCATCTGGGGCAGGCACAGGTCGTGGCGCCATGGTGCCCACCGACAGGACTCTGGGGAGTGGTTGTCACTGATAATGATGAGAGCTGCCCATGAGTGTCCGCTCCATGCCAGGAACCCTGTCATTTAGATAGAAGTCATTTTAGGGACATAGATCATTTTAAGAAACTCCAGGCAATCCTTGTGACTTGTGCTGTGTAGAGGGAGAGCTGAGTGGGGAGACAGTGCCTGCGCAATCCCAGCAAGGAGGGACCTTGCCCACGCCCCTGCTCCTAGCCACCATGCCCTCCCCAGGCTTCCCAGCAGGCTCTAGTCCCCAGCAGTCAGACTATGGGTTGGAGAGGGCAAGATGTGGCTGGGATGCAGACACTGCAGCTGTGCTGACCCCCGCTAGGAACCACCACTGGAGGCAGCCTCACCTCTGGGGTTGGAGGTCCTTGGTGAGAGCTTCCCACTCTGGGGGGGTGGGCTTTTCCAAAGAGGCCTTTCCTATGTTTCTGTAGTTAAAGGCCAGGTAACAAGAAGGGAGCAAGCATGTGAGATGGTGGTGTAGTGCGGGCTGAGCCTCTGGACTTCCCCAAAGCTAGCTTCGTCCTCCTTCATTTAACACGTGTTTCGGAGGTGCTCACCTTGGCTGTTCTGAGTGCTTTGTGAGTATCAGTCAACTTAATCCTCACGACAGCCCCGTGATACTGCTCTTACTCTCCCGGCCTCACAGCCAACACACAGAGATTAAGTACTGTGTTCAAGGCCACACAGCTCCAAGCGACATGTGGGCTTTGCTCCCAGGTGGGGAGCTCCAGATGCCACTCTGGCTGTCTGTTATTCACTTGACCCGTGTGCACTGCCACAGAGCTTGTCCCTGGCCAGGGCCTGGTCTTGGGGAGAGGAGGTGGCTGCCATCAGGTCAGGGTAAAACATGCTCGTAAGAAATAGGGCAGGGTCTGGGGTTGTGGCGCAGTGGTGGCATGCTCCCCTAGCACGCATAAGGCACTGGGTTCGATCCTCAGCACCACATAAAAATAAAATAAAGATATTCTGTCACCTACAACTAAAAATAAAACATTAAAAAAAATAGGGTAGGCGGGGTCAGGCAAGGGTTTTGAAAAATACAGAGAACTACACAAATTCCAGAAATTATTTTTGATAGCAATAGATGACTGTCTTTCCACGTTACAGCCTGTGAACTTCCAGCCTTGCTGACGACTTCCTCCAAGTCGTGTGCCTTAAAGTGAAGAGAACTAAAGCTGTTCCACAACATCCTATTTCATTTGTAAAACCTGATTCAGAGCTTGCTGGGGAATTTGACCAGTCGCTTTCCTCCCTGGTTCTGACCACTGCTGCTCTTCCCTATGCATCTTCGCCTTGGCTATGGCCGCCTGACTCCTGTGCCGCTTTGCTTGTCCAGATGCTGACCAGTACAAATACGGCAAGAACCGGGTGGAAGCCGATGCCAAGCGGTTGCAGACCAAAGAAGAGGAGCTGCTGAAGAGGAAGGAAGCCTTGCGGAACCGGCTGGCGCAGCTCCGCAAAGAGAGGAAGGACCTGAGGGCCGCCATCGATGTGAATGCAGGTAGGAGAGGTTCCCTTCTGCCCTGCTTCTGGCAGAAGATCTGGGCTTCCTTCTGGTCTGCCCATGAGGCCTAGGGCCACAGAGCCCATCAGTTTAGCAAGAGCATGCTGCTCTGTTCAGTGCTTCCTGGGGCGCGAGGCACTGTTGGCAAGCTCGGGTGGGCCCAGCGTGGTTACAGGGGCAGCCGCATCAGAGGCTTGGCCTGACCCCAGACTGCCCAGTGAGGCTCCAGCTCCATTCCAGCTTAGGTGCCAACAGAGCTGTGGTCGCTGCATGAATGTTGTGGGGTCTCTCAGTAGGAGCATCCTCCACAGGGGCTAGTCCAGGCGAGGTAGAGGCCCCATAGGCAGGACAGCACCCAGGCCAAGCCTGTTCTCTCCTGCTGGCGAGCTCGCCTGCCTGGGGATGGGGCTCGGGCTGCCTGTATGCCAGGCCCGTTCCCGCACGGCAGTAAGGCTGGCTGTTCAGACAGATGCTCCAGGCTCGGAAGGAGAAGGAAGGCAGATACAGAGGACAGGAGGTCACACAAGGCGCTCTGGCTTCACTGGCTTATTCTTTTCACGGCTGGGGCTGACGCACACCCGTCACCCAGCTCCTCAGAGCCTCTCTGCCTTGGAGTCTGGACGATCATTGTGCAGAAAAGCGCTTTTGGGGAGTAGAGAGTGGAAGGCAGGGTAGGCCGGCAGGCCCTGTGGGGGAAAGCAGAGCGAGCGTCCAGCCAGGGCTGCCTGGGAGGGTGGAGCCCAGCGTGGAGCCTGGCAGGAGGAGCAGCTTCCTCCCTCCCTCCCGCTTTGCAGCGCTGCTTGCTGATGAGCTGCAGCAGCGAGGCTCTGGAGCTCAGCCTCAAACAAGAGAATCTCAGGCGCTGGGCAGCACTGGCCAGGCACTGAGCACATCTGCCAGCCTCTCAGACTTGGCTTTCTCCTTCATCCAGTGTGGGTGCAGCATGCCATAGGTCACTGCAACAAATCCCAGACAGCATGAGCAAAGGGCTGGTGCCTTCAGGAAGTGTGCACCACCTCTTAAGAGGTGTGCACTGTGTGACTGACCCTTGGGCAAGTAAGGCACCTGAGATGACAGCAGAAGGGTTACAGGTGACGTGGTCAGACCTCAAGTCAGTGGCACTCAGACCCCACAGCACGAGTGTAGGTTGTGCTTGCTTCAGTGACCAGGAAGGCCTTGGCCTGTGAGCGTTGGGTCGCCTTCCTGGTCCTGCGCTCACAGCTACAGCAGGTTGAGCTGTTCCAGAGGACTTGGTTCCTGGGAGCACAGCTGAGCAGGAGCCCTGGGCGGGTCTGCAGCGGGAGCTCTGCTGGGAGCTGGGTGGAGGTCCTGTGGGCAGAGGTCCCTCCTGTGACAGCGTGGCTCTGGACCTGCAGGCAGGAAGACCCAGGTGGTCCTGGAGGACAAGCTGAGGAAGCTGGAGGAGGAGTGCAAGCAGAGGGAGGCGGAGCGCGTCAGCCTGGAACTGGAACTGACCGAGGTCAAGGAGAGCCTGAAGAAAGCCCTGGCTGGCGGTGTCACCCTGGGGCTGGCCATTGAGCCAAAGTCAGGGACATCAAGTCCACAGGTGAGTGTCCTGCTAGCCTCCTGCAGAAGCTGCAGAAGGACCAGAGCTCCAGAGGGCAGTGCTCTGGGGCAGGTCTCAGTTCACTCTGGGGCCCTTGATGTGCACAGCTCACCACAGGCTCACGCGTTGGCATACGCTGGCATTGGACACGTTTGTCAGCCATGTCCTTGGCTTGCTGATGCTAAATTTCTTACCTCTGCACTAAATTTCTACAAGGTGCTCTTCCTCTCCCCTTGTGTGGCAGGTCCAGCTGGTTGCCTCTGTTGAGCCAGGTCCTCGCTGCATGTCCATCCCTAAGGGAAGGGTGAATCCGTGCAGCATGTTTGGTGCTGGAGCCCCAGGGGGTGGGACCCGGTCTGTGACCCTCAGAGCTGATGGGACACAGACTCACCTCTCAAGTGAATCCTCACCGTGGACTGTTTGCTCTCTGCCCGGCCCCTAAACAGGCAGTCCCCCACACTTGGACCCTGGATGCCTGCTGAGTCACATGTCGTTGCTTCTGTTTCACGAAAGAGGCAGCGAGGCCCAGCAAGTCCAGTCCACTCCCTCAGGAGCAGGCTGTGAGGCTGGCCTGGCTTCAGCTGGCGCCATGCACCCTCAGCCTGCCACGTGCACCCGATGCTCCTAAGGCAGGTTCTTTTTGCCAAGCACCTGGCACAGGGCCAACCTGAGTGGACCTGATGCCCTCCACATGCATGTTGGTGGATTTGCCAGAAGGTTCATGGGCACTGCCAAACCCAGCACCTACCTCGCCACCACCCACAGCCTTGTCACACAACCTTGTCACTTTATTCTCCTCCTCAGGCCCACACCATCACAACACAAGGGCCACGCCCTCGCCTCAGACCACAGCCCTGCCGGCCAGCGGGCAGCAGGCAGGGTTTCTGGCCACCAGGCTCCTCTCGCCTGGGCTCATGCTCTCTGTTGTGTGCACGGTGCCCGAGGTCAGTCCCAGGGCCTCATGCATGGGGGTAGCTATCCCGGCCCAGCTGGCGTGGGGTTCTTATCTGCTAGGTGACACTGCTGCCTGCTGTGTGGGGTTGTGGCCACTCAGCATGCATGCACGAGCTCCTGCCATTCATTGTCCACAATTAAATAGACTGACAAGGACATTAGTGCATTATATGCAGATGATAGTTATTTGACTCATTCATTCAACAATTATATGCTTATATGATCCTATATCACCATTATATTTATATGATCATATGTAGGTAGTGTTATAGGGAATTGTGCATTCGTATGTAGCATAGGGTGCACCGTTACATGCTACTGTATATGTGAAGTCATGCCGTGTTCCCTCAGTGAGGCAACGCACCATTCTGTCCGACCGTGGAGTATGCTAGATGAGCAACCCTGTGTCGTGGTGCTTGTGTGCCCACAGAAGGAGAAATCCCGCTACGGCATTCCTAAGCATGGAGTGGGGTGGGTGCCAGGGACTCGGGATCGGAGGGCTGTGGTGGCTGGAGTGCTGAGTCTCTGTGTCTGGTACGACCTAGAACCAAAGGCCTGTGAGGCCAGTTGCAGCAGAGTGTGAGGTGGCTCCAGAGGGTCTTCCCTAGGCTGCAGAGTTCTGGGCCTCGGAGGGGCTCCTGCCGTGATCTGAGGAGGAGAGCTTGTACCCCTGGGCTGCCACCCTGGAGGGCGATGGGTGGTGGTCTGGGGGACTGCTCCATCACCAGCCAGAGGGGACTGGGCTTCCCTGTGTGCACCTGGAGCTTCTAGCAGGGCCCTGGGTCCCACCTCTGCAGACTTCATACACCTGTGAGGACCCTGCACTGCCAGCCTTCCTCTGCTCGCTTCTTTCCGAGTGTTTGGATTCTCCTTTTCATGCCGTGTAGAACACGAAGGGAGCTGCCTCGGCCCCTGCACGCCGCCGCCGCCCTCCGGCCCTGCCTGCTCCACCAGCCCTTCCAGAACCACGGTCTGCTGTGGTGCCCAGGGCCACCCCATGCCTGCTCAGCTGCAGCGTGACTCCTCTCGGGACCTGCCCTCCATGGGTGACCTCTGGGCTGTAGACCCCACAGGCACTTGAGTGCTTGCCTCTGTCCTGCTCTGGGGCCTTTGGTTCACCCCTGCCCCCACCTGCGACCCCACACTCCTGGGCCTCTCAGGGTGGGCATTGAAAAGCTTGTCCAGAGAGAGCTCGCTCCCAGCTCCAGAGTGCACTTAGAGTGGACGCTCATGGGCCCGTGGGGAACGAGCTGTCAGAATGCTAATGGAGACACTGCCCTCCCCAAACAGCACCCTGTGCCCCTGAGTGACGTCTGATGGCAGTGATACCAGCAGGGTTAGTCCTTGGGGACTGTGGCCTGGGGTGCAGCAGACTGCCAGCGGGTTTTCCCAAAGAGCAATTTGCACTCCTGCGTGGAAGGGCCACAGGTGGAGCCGTGGCCGCTGGAGTCTTCCAGAAACCTCTCTGACATTTGCAGGGTGCCTTGAGTGGGCATGACCCCTAACCACCAGTGGCCCACGGCACACGGTGACTGCATTCCTGACCTGACGCCAGTCCAGTTGCCTCGGCTGCCACCTGGCCCTTTCCAACAACCAGTCAGTGGGGAGCCTCCCCGAGTCAGTGAGAGCTGTGCAGACAGGAGCCAGAGGCAGCAGAGCACAGGCGCGAGTGCCACCCTCACGTGTCCCAGCCACACCAGCAGGTGGAGCCTCCCTGAGGGCTCAGCTCTGCTGTCGGTGGCAGGGTGGCTAAAGGGCTCTGAGGGTTAGGCCCTGGCTCTTACCGTCCTTGTGGTTAGTTTTGCTCATTTTCCAAGTCCATTTCTTCTTTAAAATTCTGAAAAATAACTCGCAAGCAGATCCCCCTCCTCACCCAGGGCTCTCCCTCTTTGAACAGTCTCCAGGGTTGAGGCATCGCACTCTGGAAAACTCGCCCATCTCCAGCTGTGACACCAGTGACGCGGAAGGCCCCCTGCCTGTGAACAGTGCCGCTGTCCTAAGGAAGAGCCAGCCAGCCGCAGGCAGCTCCCCCTGCCGGGGGCACGTGCTGCGGAAGGCCAAGGTGAGCCACAGTCTCCCGGGCAGGCAGGGGGCTCTAGAGCCTGGAGCTGGCTGGGGTCCTCCCGCCTCAGCCCGTTGCTGAACGTTGACCAAGTTGCCCCCGCAGACCCTCCTTCAGAAACTGGGAGTCAAAATCAGAGGAAGTCTCTGGCCCCTGAGTGTCCCAGAAGTGGGTGGAGCTTGTGGATTGAGGGTGCCACCCTGCAGGACCACTGTGGGTGGGACACTGTCCTTAGGTCCTCAGGGGAGCTGCCTCACTCGTTCCAATGACTCACTCATGCCTTGCGGTAAAATGAGCACAGCAGCGATTGCACGTCACCCTCGCCCCCAGGAATCCAGCATCCTCCAAGCACACTCTGCCCCTATCCCTGTCCCTGGGGAGCACTGGCTCCCGCTCCTGCCAGCCCCGGACTCCCTTCTCCCATCTCCAGGCCCTGGGCGGCCTCCAGTGAGGGCCCCTTCTGCAGGGCGGCCGAGCTCCCACTAGCAGGACCCTGCCTTGCTGGTGCCCTGTTCCAGGCTGCCCTGCGCCCCTGCATGCATGTGTGGCCTTTGTTCACCTGCTCCCTGTCCAGGGGCCTCTGGGTGATCACACCCAGTGACTTCCTCATGGTAGTTCCATGTTCAGCTTTCAGAGGAACCATAGGCTCTTACCCATGGTGACTGAGCACCCACGGTTACGGTCCCCAGGCTCCTAAGCCCTGTCCGCCCAGTGTCTGGCCACTGGACTCATACTGCCCCCCTTTCCTGCAGGAGTGGGAGTTGAAGAATGGCACATAGAGGAAGGCCAGGCCACCCGGCCTCAAGCTGAGGCTGCACATGTCCCCTGGCCTCCTCGCAGTGACCACGGATGCGCTCCCCAGCATCGCTGAGCATGACTTCGAGGGTTTGCGACCGAGTAGCCGCGGCTCACATGTATTCTTTCTACTGTACCATGGTGCCCTTCAGAAAAGTTTACTATGAGACTTTGATTTTGAACTGTATTTGTTAAAACAGAAACAAAGGGATGGCAGGCTATCGTAAGAGAATGCTACAGAGGGTGGAGAATCGCCTTTCCAGCCAGTCACACGGCGGCAGGGCCATCTCCAGCCCTGCCCGAGCCTGCAGATGATGCCCATGAGCCCGGGGTGGGGGAGCAGCCCGCGGCCTGCCCCTGTGCTGCCCTGCTGTGGCACGCCTGCAGGTCTAGGGTCACGTGGCCGTGGTGTGGACGGTGTGAGCCTGTCTCAGGACCCCCACCCTATCTGCCGTCCCCCTGGTTGCTGGAGCTGAAGACGTGAGAAAAGCATGCTGGGAAGCAGTTGCACCCTTGTGTTCTCCTTTTGGGCAGATGCTTTGGTCACTGGGACGTGAAAAGCTGCCACCCTCTTTAATCTGCTTTGAAAATGTCTTTTTTCTGTGTCCGACCTGGTTGGATCTGAGGAGTTTCCAGAGGTTCCATGTCCTGTTTGCTAATCATTTGTTCTGCTCTGAGAGGCAGCAGAGTGCCCCTGGTACTTGGCTGACCTTTCCCCTGGGCCTGAGTTCCTGAGCCCTTCCAACCATCAGGGGTGCGGGTGCCTTCAGAGCCCACAGCCCTATAGGAGAGGGTCGGCTCGCCGTCTGTGTGCAGGTGCTCCCCGCCTGGGGTGGGAGCTGCCCTTTGGAAAGGCAGCAAGTTACAGACCTAGAGCACCTTGGGCCCAGAGGTGGCCTTCCAGAGCCCCTTGCCTGCCCCCAGCTTGAGGGACTAAGCCGGGGTATGTCAGCACACTTGGTTGTGCTGTGGCTCCTGAGCAGTGCGCCTCCCTCAGGCCTCCTCTGCTGTCCTGCCTGCCCTCCATGCAGTGTCCCTGGAGAGCCCTGTGCTTGTCATGCAAACAGAGGTGGAGCTGGTCAGCCACCCACTTCTGGCCCTCTTCTGGGGGTCGGACTGCCTGCTTGGTCCCCAGACGTGCTGTCAGGGGCTCTCCCCACGGAAAGGCGCAGGGAAGTCGGCTGCCCGGGCCTCTGGCAGACAGTCCAGGGCCACTCACGCTGGCAATGGACTCCCCAGGGCATAGGCCCTAGAGATGCTGTGTATGAAGTAACCCAGCATCCACAGCCAGCACGTTCTTGTCAACCCTAGCAAGACAGGGCTGGGAGCAGCCATGTCCTGGGCCAGCCAAGCGTCCTCATGGTCCTCAGGCCTTCACGGGTGGGGTCAGTTCTGCTCCCACAGCCGCCGGCCCCGCAGGCTGTAGTGGACTTACTGTGGAACAGGAGAGCAGTCTCCAGCAAGTAAGAAAGCTCTGCAGCAAGCGCTGGAGGCTGCTTGCCCAAGTCCACCTGAAACTTGAATTCAGTGTAAGCCATCTGCCAGGAGTGTCTTTGGTCCGTGAGCTGCGTGGCACTCCCACGCCACAGCACACACCAGCATTGCACAGGGCCTCCTGCTGGAACCTGCGCAGGGAGGCCTGGGAAGGGCAGCCTCCGCCAGAGCCAGCGGCTGGCTGTCACTGGGGAGCGCCCTCCCTCTTGGGAGGGTTTCCCTGTCATCACCAGCTGTGACCTCTTTGTACTCTGTGATGCTAATTTTCCACAAAGGGAAGGACTGACCTGCCAGAGGCTTCTGCTGCCTTCAGGTCAAATGAACTTCCTCAACTCTAGGCCCTTCTGACAGGGCGCATTTGCCAAGAGCACCGTGCCAGATTTTGATTGTGGCCAACCTGAGGTCCTGGTCTTGACCAAGGTAGGAGGACAGTGTGATCTGGTGGGTGAGACGTCAGCTGAGTATTGTGTGCATGGGAGGTGGCCTCGGGCACGACCATGACCAGCTTCGCAGTGAAGGTGGGGATCCAAGGCCTCAGGAGTCCCGTCTGAGGACACAGCTCTTTAGTGCCAGAGCCTGGGCCTAGAGCCAGGTCTTTGGGCTCCAGTGGACATGCTTTATGTCTAGAACCCCATGTCCGTAGCCCCGTCATGGCCACGAGTCTTTTGAGGAGGATACAAACTGAAACAAACTTCCTAAGTCCCGCGGAGCCATTAAATTGGCTCCTGTCCCCGCCTGCGACTTCGCAGCGTCCTGCGTGCCCCTCGACATTTCTAGGTGATCAGAAAGTTAGTTTAAAGTATTTGCTTCAAAATAAGTTATTTATTTGTATATGTTCAGTAACTAGAGTTGTAATTTATGTCTGTACATACTGGGTGACTGGAGACACCTGCCAGAGGTGAAGGGCCACCTCGCCGGGTCCTCCCAGATGCCGTCCAGGCCCAGCCTCTGGACAGCCACGCATGCTGGCAGATTCTGTCCTCGGGCCTGGTGGGTGGGGGCTGGGCAGTCCTGGGGAGTCAGGGCTCTTCTGATGGTCAGCGGTCACTGCAGCACGTGGTGCGTTTACGGCGGGACTACAGGAGGCCAGCCAGCATGGAGGAGCTGCTCAGAGAGGCCAGCGGCAGCCCCTCTGCGGGTTGGGCCCCTTCTTCTGAGGCCACGGTGTCACTCCTTGGGGTTCTCTGTGGGCCACAGCTTTGCTGATGCTCCGCCTTCACTCCACCCTTAGGTCTCCATGATGTTTTGTTCACTGCCCAGCCCTCCACGAAGGGGCAGCATGCTGGCCAGAGGCTGCAGACCCTCGCTGTGGATTGGCCAGAGTGGCCTGTCCAGACGAGTGTGGGCCTGCATGCTCAGAACCTTCCGGAACCTTTCCTTAGCACTTACAGTGAAACTCGCCAGCCACACGTGTGCCTCTGTCCAGTCCCCCCCATGTATCTTGGTGTTGTCCAGCCCTGTGTCCGCTTTGTCTTGCTTGTCCCCAGGTTGATTTGGCTGTTTCTAAATACCCAGATCTGCACTGGTGGGTTGGCAGTCACACCAAGACATGTGTGCCGCCTCAGGGCACCGGAGAGCTTCGGAGGTGTGGCCAGCGGCTGCCTTGCCTTCTGCCTTGCTTTCTGAGGGAGGCTTCCTGGGGCCGTGGGAGAGCCCACCAGCATGGCACCTTTGCAGCCCCCGAGGGGCCCGTAGGTTCCCACAGCCCTGTGCCTGCCCCAGGCAGCACCTGCTGAGGGTGGGCAACAGCAAGGGGCTGGCGGCCTCCCACAGAGTGAGAGGTGACCTCCTCTGCCACCAGCATCTGCCCTGTGCATGCCACAGGGTCCCCACCAGAGCCAGGTGGCCCTGCTGGTCACACAGAGGCTGCGCAAGCTTCTGCCACAGCAGCACAGGCAGGACGCCCTGGAGGTCCAGGCCGAGCAGTGGGGAAGGGCGAGCTGCTGCCTTCCTCGTCTTGCTTTTTTTCCTAAAATGGTTTTTAAGGGGCACAATGATTTTAAATCATGACATGGTTTTAAAGAAGCAGTTGAAGTTTTGGGTCCTGTTCTGACTGTCATCAGCCCATGGCGGGCTGGGTTCATACTGTGAAACTGAAGATAGACAGTAGAAGCTCTGAGCTGTGCACATGGCCCAGCCCGCGGGGAGGCCCGAGGACACATGCCTAGACGCCTGGGCCGTGCGGCCATCACCTCAGGACATCGGCTCCCGGCAGCACACCAGGCGTTGCCCCTGGGAGAGATTCACGGGGACACCTGCAGACCACCATTCCTAGGGACCAGAGGTGTTTTCACAAGGTCATCTTTTTAATTGATTTTCTAATGAGAAATACTCACTTTACATTTTAACATCAACTTTTACACCATAGATATTCTGAATTAATTGACCGTGGTTGTAAGTTGTAAGATGTTTTCATATTAAGAATGTAATTATTTCCTTATTGTATTTTTTTTAAAAACTAAAGTCATATTTAAATTTCTCTTTGAAAGAAACAGGCAAAGAAACATTTTTTTTAATTAAACGCGTTGGTAGTGCCCACTTGAAATGACTGTAAATATATTTTCACTGTGTTTCTCAGTGTATTTAATTCATAAAGTAAAAAATTTTATGAAAAGAAACTTGCAATGAAAATACTAGTTTTCAGCCCACTTGCCCCATTTGTAGTCTCCTCACTTGAATTTCCCCCTCTAATTGACTTATCTGCTGTTTACATGGTGTAGCCACTGACTGGTGCCCCTAGGCGCGACCACTGTGTATTACTAATAAACTGCTCTGAGGACCAGGCCTTGTGTGTTGCTGACCGTAGTGTGTGGTGCAGATGAGTGGAGGTCACTGGGCAGGTGTGGGTCAGGAGGCACAGGGGCAAGGTAAGCAGGAACCCTTTCATGAAGGAACCACCATTTTTAGTCTGCAGACTGAATGTCCAGATGCCAAATCAGTGCCAGGGCTAGAAATGGATCAGACAGGACCCTGCTCTCAGGTGCCAGTGGGTCAAGACGGACAGACGGAAATAGAAAGTGGGCGTGGTTTTTTAGTGGAGGGCTGTGTGGAGATTTCTGGAATGGTAGAAGAAGCAACTCAACATTGAAGCCGTTTGCTAAGGTTTTGTGGAGGGCTGGGGATATTTGAGCTGGGCCTTGGTGTTTAAATAGGAGTTCAAGGAGGTGAGAGTCAGAGGAAGACATTCCAGTCAGAGACAGCAGCAGGAGCGGAGGTGTGGCACACAGAGACAGCTGCCTGTGCCGAGGCGGGCAGCCGCGCTCCCTGGGAGAAGACGTGAGACGAGCAGACAGGAGGGGGCCTGGAGGGCCGGGGATGTCTGCTTCACAGTGCTGTTAGAAATGGCCACTTTTTCATAGGGATAAAAAGACAAGACAGAGTGGCAGACTTGGCAGAAACAAAGACTTGGTTAAACAGGCAGGTGTGCCCACCTCCCGGGCTGCGATGGGCTTGAGCTGGTCCTGGACCTGGACGGCCGCCTTCTGGAGCCCTGCCAGGGCAGGAGCACCTGGCAGGCTGAGCTGCCTGGCTTGGTTCCCCCACTCCGGGAACCTCCCAGTACGTCCCAGCGTGAGGCGCAGCTTGGCCGTGCACTGCTGCTGGGGACGGGTGGTCAGTGAGGCAGGCTTCCCGCACTGCCCTCCACCCGACCTCCCTGTCCTTGACCTCCAGACTGTCCACCTGCAGGGTCTCATCAGAGTGTCCCACTGGCATCTCATGATCCCCAGCTACTGGCCAGCTGGCCTCCCCGCCACCCCACTCATCCCCAAGAAGCCCGAAGCAAGCCATGCACACCCCTCCCCAGGCGGCTCCTCCTGCATCCTGCTTGCCTCTGGCCTTGGTATCCCTTTCAGTCCCCTGCGCGGGGCTCTCTGGTTCCCCACCTGCAGGAGCCACGGGAGGACCCTTTGGCTACAGTGTCCACTCTGCAGTGGGTTGAGCCCTGCCCCACGCCTGCCAGGCAGGAGCTTGTGGTGCCAGGTGGTGGCTTCTGCACCTTCGTGTGGTGCCAGGACCTAGCCAGCGAAGCTTCTCAGAACCACAGCAGCAGCAGCCACGCAGCGGACCTGGCAGCTCTCACTGCCCAGCGCTTTGTGCAGCTTGGCTGCATGAGCGTGGAGGGCCGCACACATGTCCAGGAGCACGCAGCTCACACACCAGGAAGCGTCCGGGCAGGACCCTCCTTCCCAGTGCCACAGCACACTCATGGGACACTTATTGAGCACCTACTGTTGTGTTGGGCAGGAGGGGCCAGCAGGAGGCTGAGCGCCTGCCTCCCTGGGCACTGCTATGCCAACAGCCAGCAGGAACCTCGTGGATTGGCGAGGTCTGAGCTGTGAAGAGCCTGTGAAGGGGACTCCAGGCCCTGAGGTTGTGGAAGGGGACACAGGGAAGTCCTCAGCCTCCCTCAGAGGGGGCAGAGGCTGCAGTGGCCAGCTGGCCACCATTTTGTCTTCTCTCCCAGGAGCCTGGGGCTCCGGTGCCACCCCTCCTGAGTCCTGAGAGGAGCTGTGTTCCTGCAGGGACGTTCTTGAGGGTCCCTCTGCAGCTGCTTTTGGCTAGTCAGGGCTGAGGATAGGAGTGCCTCCCTGAAGCTGGGTCCCTGGCCTCCTGGAGCAGAGTCCCTGTGGTGTCTCTCCACCCCCACACAGGCTTGCGTTTGCAGGGGGCCATCTTGGCAGTCACACAGTGGTCAATCCCAGAGGTGTCTGGGCACGATTGACATGGCATCCTAGGACTGAGGTAGATGGACAGTCCACCAAAGTCATGACTGCCCTTGTAAAGGGCCAAAGAAAGAAACGCTCTAGCTCCAACAATTAGAGCCTGCTGGAGGCACATTGGGACAATTACCAGCCCTCAGCCCTAAGCCACATCCCAACCCTGAGGCGCTGGGATGCAGGTATGCGGGGCGCCTTGGCATGCGGGCAACACAGTTGTCCCCCTGACCTTCCCCAAGACCCTTTCCTTGGCCACTGTGCACTGGGAGGGAGACTTACAGTTTGGGGGATCAGTGGACACTGGCCTTGAGCACATTCCTCTAGATCAGCAAAGCCACCAAGGCCACCAGTCAGGGCAAGGACTAGCAATGGCCAGTCAGTGGCAGTTGGGCTGCTCTGCTGGAGTGGGCCTGTGTGCTGGGGACTCCACCTGGGGACTCCACCCAAATGCATAGGTGGACTGCAGAGCAGCAGGCAGGATCCCCACATTAATTTCCAGACCGGGAAGCCATCTTGACAAGAAGGGCCACTGGAAGCCCCTAGAAAAGCCTCTTTCCTACTGACACAGCACCCTGAAAAGTAGTGGGGTTTGGAAGAACCACCGGGCCTAGGGCCCCAACCACGCCTGCACCCAGGAGGTGCAGGGCCATCCCACCCTATCTCTGCCAACCTCTCTTCCCGAGGAAAAGCACTGTACTTGGGCATTAAGGCATGATCATCAAGGTGGCCACTGTCCCAGACGTGGTGGGTCTCACTGGGAACAAACATCCTAGTGCCAGGTGAGAGGGTGACGTGGTACAGCCTTTCTTGCTGCACCTGGGGATAAGAACACCAGCAAGTGGCTCCCGCCTGGCAGGAGTAAGGCACACCATCACGGCTCTTCCTGGGTCCAGGTCACTGCCCAGCCCTCCGAGGCTCCAGGACCTGGTGCTCAGCACATCTATGATGACGTGCTGGCTGGGTCTGGTGGAAGCGGGGTGCAGACACTAGAAGCCTGGTAAGACACACATTCGCCCAATCCCAATATGTGTCAGGAAAGCAGAAGTCACTGTAGCTATTCTGAGCATGAAAGATTTAGAAAGGAAGTAGAGGCCATGTCCCTGTCAGAAGGCTGGTGGAGTGCAGCCAGGAGAGCCATCTGGAAAGCCTTGGCACTTGAGGGTGGCTGGCAAGGTCCTGGCGGGAAGCCACTGTGAATCTCAGGCACATCTTGGAAATTCCCAGGACGGAGTTCAGTCCCCAGGAGGCATGCCCACAGACCACAGGGGCGCTCCAGGAAGCAGTGTCTGTCCCTACCCTGCCCATGTCCCCTGTGTCCACTGCCTGGGAACAAAGGCCTCTCCTTCCAGTGGGCAGAGTCCACACAGGGGCCTCTTGATCCACAGGAAACAGGAGTCTCAGCTTCCCTTTTTTTGCAGAAACAGACTGGTGGAGAAGCACCAAGCCGCTCTCGGAGAGGAGGACTCCAAATTTTATTTTACGCGGTGGGCCCAGAGGAGAACAAACTCCAAATTCTGAGCCCCGGTCCACAGTTTCTCACAGTATTTATAGGTCACCTTAGACCCATCCTATCACTGAGGCTTTTTCCCTCTTTTTAAAAAACTCCTAACCTAGCAGCTAAAGGCCTGTGCAGGGTCTCTAACATGAAGCTTGCACAGAAACAGAGAAAGAAGGGCTCTGTTCACAGGCATCCGTACATTTCAAGAGGGAGCAGTCAGACCCCAGGGCAGTGGTCAGTCGGCTTCCTGGAGAAAGGCTTCCCTGGACATTGGTTGCTTACCGTGCGTTTCTGTAGTTTCACCTCAAACCTGGTCTGGTTTGGCCATCGCACTTTCCACCACAGAGCCTGCTGCAGGGGCACTGGTCACATTGCCACGTGGAGGGGCAGGGTGATGAAGGACCGGGACAGCCATCCCTGCAATGCCCACCACTGCAGGCCCCGCTCGGGTCCTCCTTGGCTGGTGACAGAATCCCTTTGGATTTCTTTGTCCTCCTTTCTCCTTGAAACATGCAAGAATCACCATTTCCTCTGCTTGTGATCTAGAAATGTCTTCCTGTTTCCTTGACAAGTGTGTCACCCCAACGAGAAACAAAGGACCTGCTTTCCCTCCCAAGAGGCCTTTGCAGAGGGACCCCGCCCCTGGCTCCTGCCCCGGGTGTCCTGTAGGTTCTGCGGAAGCTGGTGGGGTTCTTTAACTTCCAAATCAACAAGTTTTTCCAATGGCCTTGCCTGCTGCCCGGTGAAGCTCTTGGATCCTCTCGGTTTCCTCCAGCTGTGGTGTTAATTCATCTCCGTGTGGGTCCTCACTGGTCTCCGCACGCCACTCCACCTGTCGCCAGGCGCCCTCGCCCTCCTCTTCGCTGTCTTGGGTGGGCTCTGACTGCCCCCGCGCGCTCTCGCGCCGGGAGCCCCTCCGCTCACCTGCACCTGCACCTGCCCCGTTTCACAGAGGCTTTTTTCCCTTGCATTTGACATCAAGGCAGCAGCGCATCCTGTTTGAAATCCTCTCCAGCTGACTTCAATAGACTCCTGGGCACAAAGAGCGCGTGCTCGAGTCCACGGGGCAGCCTGCCCGCGGGCTCGGGCTGCAGCGAGGCCTGGCCTGGCGCCTGGTGGTCTCAGCAGCCGGTTCCGGCTCGAGCAGAGCTCCCCGCACACTGTGTTTCCGGTTCATGAGGAGGTCTGCCCTGCGCTCTCAATGCCAAAGGAGTCCTCTCCCAAGTCACTCTTGGAGTCAGCCCACTACGCACAACCCCCAGACTCGGCTCCGGGTCCCCGCTGGCCTGCATTAACCTGAGGGGCCCGAGCTGCTCCTCAGGGCTGGCCGCCTAACTGGCTGCGCGTGCGCCAGCAGGAGTGGCGTCTGTGCATGCTCTAGCTTGCCATGTGTCCGTGATTTGGAAGCAGCTTTCTGCCTCTGGCCTCCAGCGGGGAGGACCTACGTCTGACTCAGGGAGCAGGGCCATGTGGTTTAGGACCACAGTGGGGAGCCCCAGGACTCCTGGGAGCACCCCAGCAGAAGCCTCTGATCACCTGAGAGGAAGATGTTGAGTTTGGAGCTGCGGTGGCCTTCTGTGCCTTGAGGACCTCCACCTGTCCCTGTACCTCAGTAGTGTTAGGTCGGAGGCAGACACAGAAAACCAGACCCTGCTGCACCGCGGCGCTGCACCAACACAACACCAGGAGCCAGCCCACTCACTGTCGCGCGCGACAAACGTAGCACACATGCGACGAGCGCAGCACGCATGCGTCAAGCACACCAAAATGGCGGCCCCCAATGATCTGTACGGAAGAAGAAGCGAACTTACAGTA
>PVHX01007306.1:0-19451 GCA_004024805.1 Geosciurus inauris | reverse complement strand
AGATGGGGAGAGGCTATATAACCCTGTGTAACATGAGGCACAGCGCCATTTTCCCGACCTGTTCGAGCCTGGTGACTGGCCGGGAAACTGGTCCGGGAGCGTATTTCCTAGAATAAAAGCCTGTGTTGGTCCTGTTTCACCTCCATCTGGTCGTTCGTCTTACAAGTAGCAGAAGAAGCAGGGCCGGGGGAGGGGGCTCTGTTTAGGCGCCAGGCCGCAGCTGCAGTGGGGCCTCCGCCCTCTCCCTAGCTTTCCTCTTTCCCCGAGGACAGCCTCACACTGCCCTCGGCCTCGCCCTCATGCACTTCCAGCCACGACCTCGCCTCTTGCTTTCCTGAGAACACAGGTTGCCCACCTGGAGGTCCTGGGCTCCTGTTCCCAGGGCAGCCCCTGCCTCCTCACCAGGCCTCTGCTCCTGTGCAGGGGGCCACACTGAACCCCCAGGACCCGCTCTGGGCACAAAGCCCTCCCGTCAGCGTGGTCTGCCTGCTGTGCATGCGCATCCGTACACTGCATCCCAGCCTCAGGTCCCCACCACTGCTCCATTCTGTCGCAGGAAGGTTCTAGGCTGTGTGGTCAGGTCTCTGGCCATCTTCTTCCTGGCCTTTCCTGAGGCCCACTTGTCCCCAAGTCCCCCAAAGACTCCATGCGGCAGTTCACCCACTCAGCTCCTTAGAGCTGCCCCAACCCTGTGCCCAACGTCTCTATGCCCTGCTGCCCCCTGCTCGGTGCTGTCCTGGGCACTGCTCCCTCGGGGCTCAGCCCTCCCAGGAGACGCTCCTCCACGTAGACCTGGCAGGCGCCTCCATCCTGCAGCTCGGGAAAGCAATTCTCTCCCGAGCTCGGCTCCTGCCCTGCCGCCCTGCCTCAGTGGGCCTCACCCAGGAAGCCATCCCCAGGCCAGGCCCTGTTGGCCTCTTCCCTACCAGCCACCAGTCCTGCCGGCCCATCTTCAAGAATGTCCTCGGCCTGGCCAGGTCCCCCAGGATACCCCAGAGGCTTCCTCCCTGCGCCCTCAGCTTCCCCTCTTGATATGGAGTCACATCGTAGGAAGGTTGGCTAGACCTGGTCCCTCCTGACCTGGCCTTGGCAGGCCCCACCTCCTCCCCTCTGCTCCCTGGCCCGCCAGCCCCCCTGCCTGGCCCATCCACCTGCACGCGTGCTGCAGGCACAGGAAGGCCCGAGGTCTGAGGTGTCACTTGAATCTTGACGTAGTTCTGCCTCCCCGCTCTATGGCATGGGGACGGGCAGGTGGACACTGGTTTATGGTGTGCCTGGAGAGTGCCCAGAGTCGAGCTTGGCACGAGACCGAGGACTGCGGCCAGCACGGCTGTCCCCATCCTCCTCCTCATCACCCTGCTGACAGGCACACCCTCCACTGCCGCCTGAGCCTGAGTCCCGGCTGGGTCACTGACAGAGCTGAATGCTGACACCAGCGTGGCCACAGCCCTGAGCCAGGGCCAACCCGGTGGGCCTGGTGCCTTCTGCCTCGTGTTTCAGCTGACGATGACCTCCCTGCCTGCATCACCCATCTGATGGCAGACTGCACGCACCATTGCCCGTCCCTGCCCTGTGTGGCGCTCAGGCGTGAAGGAAGGCCACGGCATCTGGGGACAGGTGACAACTGCAGGACTAGTGGGCAGGGTTTGTGGCCTCCTTGGCTCTGATGTGGCTTCTGAGTCCCGTGGTCCTTGTGGGGCTTCCTGCTACCAGTCTGGTAGGTTGACGCAAAGGGTTCCAGACAATGGCTAGGGAACAAGGTGCCGTCACACCCACCAGCTGTCCCCCAGGGAGCAGGCTCAGCAGAAGGATGTCTTCAGAGTGACGAGGGGGCTCCCACCTCCACCTGGCTCCCAGCAGGTAGCTCCAGGGGGCGGAGGGTCCCATTCTGATGTTCCCCAGAGGGTCCACTCCCACACACACGCCCTTGTGGCCTTCCACCTCACTCCCCAGCCCTGGGTGTCCCCCTTCTGCCCTGCTGCACGACATACCTGTGCTCTGCCTGCCCCGTTGCCAGCACATGTCCTCCGCAGGGCCACCCAGGTTGGGTGGGGGCTGCAGGTGCCCTGGATCCCCTCGGCGCCCTGCCCTCATCGCCCGGCTGAACTGTGTGGTCACTGCCTCCTCCAGCCTGGGGTCCCCTTCAAAGTCAGGGTCTCTGGCTCATTCACACACTGCTCCAGGCCCAGCCTCCCCCCCTCCCCCCGGAGCCCAGCATGAGTTCAGAGAAGCCTGGGGTCTGGGGGACATTTGAGGACTTTGGTGTTGAAAACCCAATTTTGCTTCATAAGAATGTGGTGCAGCGCAGAGGGGTGTATGCGCCTGTGAGCACGTGAGCGGGTGGCTTCCCTCTGCCCCCTTCCCCTGTCTGCTCCATTCCCACCCAGGAGCCATCCTCCATCACAGTTTGGAGCCTGAAGGGATCTCCCTTTCACATGCTCCGAGGCAAGGCCGCACCTCTCAGGCCCGAAGCTGGAAGCTGGCTATTCTTGCTGCAGGGGGACCTTGATCTGTGGGGAGTATGGGACCCTCCCCGTGCAGGCTCATGCATGGAGGGCACCATTGTGGACAGGAGGCCTGCATCGTGCAGGGCGGAGACGCGGCTCTGGGGTCAGCACCTTCCTGGTCCTGCCCGAGCAGCCCCCAAAGCAGCGCTAACCTGCTCTACTCCAGAAACGCACAGGAGCCACTTAACAAGTGTCCACGAGGGGCTAAGTGAGTTTGCCCCTCTCCTCTTCCCCCATTCCTCCTGCTGTCCCTCTTCCTCTCCTTTCTGTCCCTGCCCCTCGCTCCCTACCCCTTGCCCTCTGTGTACAACCACATAGGAGGAGGGTGGGGAGGAAGCAAGGGTGTCCATGGGAGGCTGCACTGGAACCTCAGAGGGCCACAGTCCTCAGCCACCAGGGACAGCAGCACACCACCATGAGGACAGAGTGCCCACACCTTGGAGAGCTCCATATAAGGCCCTGTAGGTGTGCCGGTGCTAGCCAGGACTGGGTGGCAGCCTCCGGAGCCTCTGTCCAGCTGGCAGGTTGGCAGAGGCTCTGGTGTCCCAGTCACAAGGTCAGGTGTGCCTGGATGTGTGGAAACACCGGTGGCATCATGTCAAAGGCCAATGCCATCTGCAAACTCCCCAGCCTCAGGACTATCCCTGCTCCCCTCATGAGCCCTCGGACACGTCATCCCTGGAGCCACGATTCCGGGGCCTGCGTCGCACACACAAACTTAAACATTGAAAAATATCCTCATAGTAAGGCGAAAGCTGATCAGATTTGTTTAATCTTTGTTAAAAGCATCACAAATTATTTATTGATTTTTTTAAAGGAAAAATAAGAAAGAAGGCGTCACCTGTTGTGTGCACACACTGTGTGTACGGGGCCCGCTCAGAGCGCAAGACACCAGCGCTCTCATGCTTAATTCCCAGGTGCCCCTGTGCACCTGCAGGCCAGGCACACAGACCTCAGGAGATGGCCAGGTAAATCCACAGCCCCATGTGTTGATCCCTATAGTTACGGAGATGGGAACGTACATGGAAACACAGTGTGCCGCCCTACGCCCGGGTTCTTGGGTCCACACACCAAGATGGTCTTAATACAAATAATAACACAAAATGCAGGGAAAACACAAATACCAAGGGGGAACCCTAGCCACAGCTGAGAGAGTTAAACTGAGTGGTCGAGGAAGGTCAGAGGCCTACAGCTGGCTACCCACAGGCACTGGTGGGCTGGGGCGGGGTGTTTCCAGGGATCTCGTGCTGACCTTGGATCTAGGCCTGGGTGGGTTAAGTGTGAGCCTTGCCCTGTGCCTGACACTCGTGGTGGGTGGGCACAGACTGGTGCTGGATGGGGGTGGCCACCGTCTTTGGAGACTGCAAGCTGGGGATGGGGCACTGGCAAAGGTCTCAGGTCACAGCCTTTACTGGGTCCCCACCCTTCTCCCTGGTCATGGCTTGCAGGGCCACCTCTGGAGGGGCTCCAGCAGCCCATCAGTGGGCAGGCAGAGTGGGGACAGGCTAGGTGCAGCTGAGACACCTGCACACCTGGGTGTATCCCTGCATGGCTGCCTTTGGGACTGTGGTCCCTGAGTCCCCTCTGTGGCAGGAGCACCCAGATGCCAGGGCACCCATCCAGCACACACCACGTGCCCGGCGGCTGGGGACCTCTCCCTGGGGCTCCCTGCTCACAGGCCACGGTTCTTCCTGGGGAAGATGGGCAGACGGGGTGGACAGGATGTTGCTTCCTTTCTGCAGGCCCTGGTGTGGCCACCAGAGAGCCTGGCCTGGGTGGGGGTGGGGAGGACACTGACTTCCCGTTTCAAGGCAAAAGGTGAAGTGCCCGGCTGTCTGCTGGTTCCCTTGTGTCAGCGCCCCCGACTCGGGGCAGCTGTGTGCAGCAGAGGGCTGGCTCCAGGGCCACCGTGCTGACATCCTGGCATGACCCTGGGAAAGCCGCCCACTTGGGGCCCATTGCCCATCTTCACTTTGGGGCACACTTCCAGTGGCCCTTCAGCTCTGCCCTACGCCTCCTGATTGGCTCGGCAGGAGCCCCCGAGCTGTAAGGAAGCATGGAAGGCGGTTCCAAGCCGGTTTAGGCTGCAGAGCAGAGTGGGTGGAGAGACCTGCCAGTGCCAGCAAGGAGCTATAGGCGTGGGGTCCCTTTGTCCCCCACCCAATCCCCCTAGGGATAATCGGCCCCTCTGGGCCCAGAGGAGGAGCTCTGGAGTTCTAGAAAAGGGGTTCCTAGGAATTGGGCTCTGATTGCCACCCAGATGCCCACCACCTGGCTATAAAAACAAAGTTAAACAAAAGCCCCCAGACACCAATGGCTACCTAGAAGGGTATTTACATTATCTGCAGCTTAAAAAGAGGGACGGCAGGGAGGCCTGCAGGCGGTTCTGGGAGGCTCTGGCCAAAGGGTCCAGGACTCTGGGGGCTTCTGCAGGGACAGGAGCTGCCGTGCAGGGCCTGAGTGGTCTTGGGTCTCGGAGCAGGGCCAACTGGGTGGGCTCACCCCCAGACCAGCTCTGGACAGACGAACTACAGCCAGGAGAACCAGGCCTCGGCTGGGGCAGCAGGTGGGAGCCGCCTGGGCAGTCGTGTGCGGGGGGCCCGGGCCAGAGACACCCAAGAGTCAGGGGTGGGGACATCGGTGGCACTGTGGGCCTGTGTCCAGGAGGGTCAGGATTCAGCTGTCCTGGCATCCTGTGGGCCTGGCGGGCTGGGACTGAGCGGAGGGAGGAGTGTGTGTCCCATGTGGGGATGGTGGAGGAGGTGGCCTTCCCGCAGGTCTCTGAGGGGACGTGGTTCCAGCTGCAATCGTGGGCTGCGCCCCCCATGGGGTGAGCGGCGGAGGAGAGTGTCCCGGCCAGACCCTGCCACATCAGCTCACCAGGTAGCTGTGCATCTCCCGGGAGTTGATGCTCAGGACCACGCCCGAGTGGTTGCCTAGGGAACAGAGGAGAGGCCGCCGTGAGCACGCACCCATTGGCTAGGGAAAGGGAGGAACGGGCGGGGTGCAAGCGGTGGCCAGGGCGGCACGTGGAGCCAGCGTGCATGGGCACCCCAGGTGCCTCAGCTGGTGCCACGCATGCTGGGCGGTGTGTCCGTGCTGCCGGGGGGCGTGAGGAGTGGGTGTGCCCGTGTCATCACAAGCAGTGAGCCCAGGGGTTGTGAGAGGCTGCACCCACTGACCTGCACGGGGGCCCCCCGGCATCAGCAGCAAGGGGGTGCGGGAGGGGCTGAGGCACCGCTCCCTCCTGGCAGCGGGCGCTACAGGGCACAGAGCGGCGAGGCCCGGGGAGGCGAGAGCAGGAGAGAGGGGTGTGGTGACCGTCAGAGGCTGTTTGTCAAGTGGTCCTGGGGGCTGTGCTATGACACCAAGGGACAGGGAGAGAGGCAGGGGCCCCTGCTCTGACTTGTGGGAGCTCCCTGCGTGGCCCAGCCTGTGCCGTGTGCCCGACTGACAGAGACCTCAGCAAGAGTCTCCAGCCCTCTGGCCCTGGTCTTGTCATTTGTAAAATCATGGTCACCATGGCGCCTCTTGGAAGGACTGTTGTGGTGACACCTGGTGCATGCTAAGAGCTTGGTTCAGAGAGTTATTCCATGCTGTTGTGTTTTAGGGGCTTAAAAGCAGACGGCTACCAGAGGGAAGAGCCAGGCTCTATCTTCCTGAGGCCCCACTCCCTGTCACAAGGGGCTGTGACCCTGCATGAGGGTGGGACTAGGTCATGGGGCCAGCATGGAGCCCAAGACCACCTTCTGCCTGGGGTAGAGGACAGGTCTGTGGAGGACACCTGGGACCCACAGGGGACACTGGCCAGAGCTGGAGCCAGACTCTGCTCAGATGTCACCTCTAACAGTGACCTGGGGAGGTTGCATCTCAGCTTTCCATCTGAGAAATGGGACGTCAGCATCTGCCCAGGGGTCAGCTTATGTCCTGATGTGCTGGGCCTGTGGCCTTGCAGGAAGCAGGCACCCAGTGAATTACAGGCATGGCTACATTCCCAGGGGGACAGATGCACCACCCCCTGATGAGCAGCCTGGGCTGAGGGACCTGGGGGATGACGGAGACCCCTGCAAGGAGCTAGAAGGAAAGCCTGGGGCTGGTGGGCCTGGAGGGGACCTGGGCTCAGCCCCTGTGAGTTGTGTGCCCCTGGGCGTTGTTCTGAGGGTGGGGGGCACCTCGCAGTTCACACAGCGTGTTCACCTGTGTGTGGGCGTAAAGCTGGGCTGTAGCAGTGACCACAGGCTACAGTGGGACTTTCCTGGACATTCTGGCAAGAACCTTGAAGCAAAGGTGGCAGGTGCCAGCTGTCTTGGAGGCAGCTCAAAGGGGTTGTGTGGTGGGAACAGGAAGGGCAGAGGCAAGGTGAGCTTGGGGTCCACCTAGACCCCAGCTCCAGCTCTATCCCCTGTGAGCTGTGACCTGGGGCATCTCTGTCTGCCAGGTTCACTAAGAGCCAGCCTGGCCCCTGAAAGTGCCCCGTGCAGCCTGGTCTTGATTTTGTGCTCCAAAGGCAGCCAAATGGGGATCCTGCCATGGCTCTGCCTGTTCAGGCTCCAAACCTCCAGGAAATCTTGGAACCCCGGGGGGCCTCAGCTCCCCCACTTGCCGAGAGGCAGAGCTGCTGTGTGCCTGCCTGTGCTAAACAGTATCATGGTCCCCATGGTGTGGCCCTGCCACTCGTCCCTCCCCCTGAGCGGAGAGAGTTCTGGGGGCCTCAGCTGGTGCAGCAGTGCGCAGGTGAGACCTGACCTCCAGGTGGCTCTCTGCCTCCCAGCTGAGAAGGAGCCCACACCACACAGACCACCGAGGCCCCGCTGACCGCCTGTGCTGTGAAGGCTCTGAGGGGGCTGTGGCCAGGCACCCGGGAGAGAGGTCTGGGGCAGAGCCCGTGTGAGCTCGCGTGCAGCCCTGCGTCCAGGTGCCCTGTGCCTGTAGTGAACCAGGTCTGGGGGAGCTGGGCCTGGCTCGGGGGAGCCCCACATTCTGAGGTTTACCGTGGAGGCCAGCCTCTTATCCTCCCTGCCTCTGGTACCAGGTCTGGCACCCTCAGCTTCCAGCAGCTTCTCATTTTCATCCCTGGGCAGCCTGGGAAGCTCCACCACCCCCATGCCAGGGTGACATGATGGCCCAGGGTGACCTACGGGCAGGGTCTGCCTGGCCCCATGTCCTGTGCACTTTGGGCCAAGTGGCCTGGAAGGCACCTGAGGAGGGGGCAGGGCTCAGGCAGGAGCCCCCGTGGGCGGGGTCCGAGGACGGGGTGCTCACCCTGGGTGGCGCCCTGCACGTCCTCGCCGTGGCTCACAGGGCTGGTCATTTCCTGTTCCTTCTCGTTGTGCATCTGGGCGTACACAGTCCTGCCCGGGCGTTTCCTGTTGGGCAGAGGGGCCGCTCAGCCGCACCTCAGCCTCGGCCGCCAGGCCGCCCGCTCTGCCCAGGCACCCTGGAAGCCCGCCGGCCAGTCCTGGAGGGCCTTTCAGAGGCCTCGGGGAGACACGGCAGAGAGGGGGCAGTGCAGGGCCCGGGGCTCCGACCTCCCCTTCCTTCCGTCTTCCTCCTACTCCCAAGCCCCCTTTCACAGCTGAGGAAACTGAGGCTCCAGAGGGGGAGGCTCTGGCCTGAGCCCCAGAGGGCAGTGGCAGCGCAGGGTGGTGGCCCAGTTCTGTGACACTGACCGGCAGTCTTCTGCCCTCTGGTGGAGCCAGCTGCAGTTTGGATGGGTCCTCAGCTGCTCAGAGGCAGAGACCAGAGGGCCCACCACTATGGCCCTTCAAAGTGCTCCGAGGGGCTCCCTGCTCCTGTGGGGACCCCAGGCCCTGAGGGTCCAGGAGGGTTTGCGAGGGGCTTCTGAGGCCCCTCCACAGTCTGCCCAGGTGCAGGGCACGAGGCTGCCCACAGCCTCCTCCATGGTGCGCTCACGGACAGGTGCAGGCCTTGGGCGTGCTCATCACCCAGGCTCAGCTGGGGAGCAGGCTGACAGACGCCCCTGAAGAGGACCGTGCAGCCCCAGGCGTGGGCACACTGACGTGGCAGAGGAGAGGGATAGAGGGCTCCGAGCTGCTACCACAAGGGAGCCACTGGGGGTTCTGGGAGTGTCCCACCTGGCCGGCTCACGCCAGCACTCTTCCCAGAGAAGCAGTGAGGGGGCTGCGGGCGGTGACAAGCGGCAGGGCCGGAGCTGGAAGCCCTTCCCTGGGAGAAAGCAAACATCCCGCCCCTGCTGGCTGGGCAGCCAGTGGCTCAGCAGGGTATAGAGGTGGCAGGGCCTGGAGGCTGAAGGTGCTGTCCACGTGGAAATTGGGGACTCTACCCTGACGGGTAACAAGTGTCAGCTGCTCTGTGGCAGACAGGAAGCTCACCAGAGGCAACCCTGAAATGCCCGCAGGCCAGGAGGAGCAGAGGCCAAACCCCACAGGGCCCAGGCCGCTGGTCAAGGGTCTGGGATCACCTTTGCTCCTGGGGCCAGCAGGGGCCACAGCCGGCTCACCGGGTTCACCTTCTGCCCGAGCCCGTCAGCTCAGAGGCAGGGCCTGGGGCAGCGGAGCCTGCTCTTCACCTCCCACTGAAGAGCTTCTGCTCTCAGGTCCTGGGCACCTGGTTTCAGCACTCCAGGCCTGGGCCCAAGCCCCACCCTGCCACTTCCTGGCTTCCCCCTGGCTGTGGGGCCCAGGAATGGCTGTCAGCTGAGGGAAGGGACAGATGGGGAAGAGGTGGCTTTCCTTTGTGGGGGGATATGTCTTTCGCTCAGGACGGAGTTTGGGGGGTGAGGATGATGAGTTTGCTTTGAATCCAGGAGTCTGTGGGACCCCCAGGCGGGTTGACGGGAAGCAGTGCCTCTGTGGGTTTGGAAATCAAAAGAGGCCACAGCGGGAGCCTATTCCCGCCTCTGCACAGCAGACTCCTATGCATCCTTCAGGATCCCCACTGAGACGTGCCCTCCTCAGGGAAGTCCTGGACTCTCCAGACCAGCTGAGATCCCTGTTACCCTTTCTCAGAAGACCTCAGCCACCCTTCCATTGGAACCAGGCATCCAGCAGGCGAGATGTGCTCCCTGCCCAAGCTGTCCCCAGCACCATGGCTGGCGTCCAGCCTGCAGCCAGCTGTAGGTCACTACTGCCCACAAGAGCTCAAGGGCACCCACGTCAGCAGAGGAGGGGTCCAGAGCAGGAGGTGGGGTGTCCCAGGCCGTGGCTCCCGACAGGCATAAAGGAAAAAGTGGGCTGCATCCCTTGGGGTCCTCAAGGTGACCCCAGCCAGGGCAACTGAAGCCCCAGAGCTGAAATCAGCAAGAGGGGCAGCAGGGCCAGGATCCGCCCTCTGCCCCGCAGCCTGGCCCTTCTGCTTGTTCCCAGGTCCAGAATCCAGGGGAGCCGGGGGTGACAGCTGCCGGCAGGCAGCTCGGTGGCTGGCATCTTCCAGGGATGGGCTCAGGAGGAGGGGCACGCCCTGCAGCTCTGCCCCAGCTCCCAGGTGCCGTGAAAGCCCCGGAGGCTCTGGAGCCTACACCTTGGGGAGCAGGGCAGGGGGCAGCTCCGCCTGTGTCCCTGGCGGGGCAGGATGGAGGGTGCGTGAGGAGGAAGCGCGGGCAGTGGCGTTAGGTGCTGCCCTCTTCTCGCAGGCCCTGCACACATTACTCAACCTCCCGGAGCCCCCAGTTCCTCACCTGTGAAAGGCACATGCCCTCCCTCAAAGTGGGTGGAGGTGGTGGGCACCCATGACCCTGTGGACGGAGGGCATGCATGGGAGACCCTCCTAGGTGGCAAGTGGGTAGCCTTCCCCTAGGGCCCATGGGTGACAGACCAGGAGCCGGCTGGGCAGCCCTGCAGCCCCACACAGGGCAGACTCACACCACCTCCTTCCAAGGCCCTGTGGGGGAGTCTCTGCCAAGGGGCCTCTCCAGATCCGCCCTGCAGCGCAGACAGGCCCTGCAGGCTGAGGGAGCCCGGGCAGCCTTGCCTTTTGAACTTGTAGAGGATGAAGGCTCCAACTGCGAACAGCCCGATCACAAAGAGGACCACCACGGCCCAGTAGCCACCGCCGCCTCCCCGGCTCTGAGCATCTGTAAGCAAAGCACCAGCAGTGGGCAGCTGAGGGCCCAGCCCTGGCCGGGCCCTGCCCTACGCGGAGCCCATTTCACGGCATCTGCGGGGGCAGTGGGTCTCGAGGGACAAAGGAACACACACTGTGTGGCCTTGAAGGGACCTGGTCACTCCTTCCCCAG
Organism: Geosciurus inauris; assembly: GCA_004024805.1. Lineage (NCBI taxonomy): Eukaryota > Metazoa > Chordata > Mammalia > Rodentia > Sciuridae > Geosciurus > Geosciurus inauris. Next base: position 8,729 of record PVHX01007306.1, on the reverse strand, counting down.
CCCAGCTCCTTCTGTACACTGGGGCCTGAACCCAGTTTTCAGTAGGTCCTCCTCAGAGGGGATGCCACTGTCTCCACGCTGGTGTGGGGTGAGTGCAGGGTTTCCTAACCGCTGTGGCGTCTGCAGAGTGGACACTCAGCTTCTGCTCAGATTCCTGCCCCAAGGGGGAGGACACAGGAGTGACCCAGTGTGAGGACTAGAGCAGAGGTCCTCTGAGAACCTAAGCATGGGTGTGAATCAAGGCAAGGGGCCCGGGCTGAGCTGGTGGGACTGATGGGCTCATCAGGGCTGGACGCTAGCCGGTAGGGGTATGTGGGCAGAGGGGCCCTGCCGAGTCCCGCAGGGGCACCCCCACTCTGGGAGCCCTGGGCAGGCTCTCACCTGTGTTGGTGTCCCTCAGGCCCACCAGGACGCGGAGACCCCCCCGCAGGAGGAAGCTGATGTTGTGTGCGCCCAGCGCCTGCTGGATGGCCAAGAGTCTCTGAAAACAGAAGGAGAGGAGGGTCCTCTGGGGCCCAGGGACAGCGCAGCCACCCGGTCCAGCCTGACTTTCTGGAGCCGTTGTTGGGGGTGGGCCCTGCCTCCTGTGCCCCAGCGTTCTCATCTGTGACATGGGAATGGCTCCCCGCCAGCCGACATCCAGGATAACCACTGATGGGACACAGAGGTGGCAGGCTGGGCCCTGCCTCAGCAACCTCTGTAGTCAGGAACAGATGTGCAGGACCCAGAAGCCATCGAGTGTGAGAGGGGGAGCTCGGGCCTGCACGAGCCCCAGCCTCCTGCGCCGGTGGTCAAGGAAGCCTTCCCAAAACTGGGAGACCCAGAAGAGGACGAGGCAGGCAGGACAGGTGGCTTGGGCAGGGGAGGGGGCCTCCACGAGGGACCTCACGGGGTGTGGCTGGACTGTGGGGTGAGGTGGGGTGCAGGGCGTCTGGGGCTGGAGAGCGTCTCGGCCAGGTGGCTGCCGGCCTGAAGATCTGTGTGAGGGTGGACAGGAGGCAGCCGGCGCCCAGGGGCCCTCCCTGCTCCGCACACGCCCCACAGTCCCCGTCCAGGGCCTGCCCGCGCGGACACCCGTTTCCAGGCTTCTAGGTCCCCGTGGCCCTGATCTCAGTCAGGTCCTCCTGGACAGACCTCGGAGTCCTTGGAGCCTGAGGGAGCACGGCCAGCAACCCCAGAGTTCCAGCTCCCGGCTGCGGGCAGAGAGGGCTTGGTTTCCACCTGAGCACCAAGTCTGGTGACTCCCCCCGAAGCCCCACAGGGGCCTGGGACGCCCCTGCATGCTCCCACCAGGTGGTGGCCTGTGCCTCTACCCTGTCTTCCTGCCATTCAGTCAGCCTGTCGGCCCATGCAGTTCCCAGGGCTCGTCCCTGCTCAGGTGATGCAAATGGTCTGGGAAGGCCCTCTGCCCAGACCTCATGGAGGACAGTCTGAGGGCTGTGTCAATGCAGCCTGGACATGCACATGAGGTTCCCTGAGGCCAGCTCCCTGCTTGGGGTGAACAAGGAGTCCTGGCCCTGGGGTGGGGATGAATGCTCTTGGGCAGTGGAACAGCTGTCTTCCGTGCCTCACCCACACCTGCCCTTCACCTTCTGGTGTGAGGTGGGCTGATATTGCCATGGCCTGGATTTGCATGTCCCTGAGAGTTAGGGATGGCGGGTGTTTTTCCAGGCCACTCGCATGTCCTGTTGACAAATGTCCATGCAGGCTGGCCCCCTCTCTCACCGGCCTGCTTTCTTGCTCTTGAGCGAGGTCCTGCCTGTCTGGGACACTCCGGGTCTTAGCACTCTTCACCTTCTCTTGCTTGCCTTGCTTGCAGAAGCTTCTAGTCTGACGTCACTGCGTTTGCCTCTGGTTTCTGTCGCACCCAGGGCCATTTCCTGCACTGCGTGGAGCGCCTGGCTTCCTGTGTAGCTGTGCAGCCTCAGGTCTTCTGAGAGCCTTCAGTCCACTTGGAGTTGACATTGCATGTGCTGTGAGAAGGTCCAGCTTCCCTCCCCTGCACGTGGACACCAGTGTCCCCAGCACCGTTTATCAGAGATACTGCTCTTTCCTGTGCACGGTCCCAGCATCCGTTCATCAGTTTTGCTGGCTGTGACTGAAACGCCCCACAAGAACCACTTGGAGGAGGGAGAGAAAGTTTATTTGGGGCTCATGGCTCAGAGGTTCAGTCCCTGGTGGCCAAGCCAGTTGCTCTGGGCCCAAGTAAGGCAGCACATCATGGCGGAAGGGCCCAGCAGGGAAGAGCTGCTCCGTTCAGGGCCAGGAGCAGAGGAAAGAGGGGAGGAGGGAGGGACAGGGAACGGAGGGAGGAGAGGGAGGGGCCGCAAGGAAGAGGCACCTCCCAGGGCGCACCCCAGAGACCCCCCAGCCACACCCCACCCGCACACAGCGACACCCAGTCGAGTTTCCTTAAACTGGGACGGGCTGACCAGGTTACAGCCCTCGCAATCCCGTCACCTCACCTCTGAACATGCCTGCATTAACAGGCGCTGTGGGGGGACACCTCACGTCCAAACCTTGATAGTATCTCTGTTGAAACCGTAGGAGGCTGGGCCTCCTCCCGGCCCTCCACCGCTGCCTGCCTCTGCTTTGACCTCAGCTGGGGCCGTTTCAGCTGCTTAGCTCTATATGCCCAGGAGCCAGCGTGTAGGGTGCGTCAGATTTGTGGTTTTTCCCCATGGCTCTTTGGGGTGTTCTGGGGTTCTAGGCCATTCGAGTGTTGCTTTTCATTTCTGTGGAAAGTGCCCCTGGAATTCCAGTAGGGTCGCGCTCAGCCAGCAGACTGCTTGGGTGGCGGGGACCTCTGGCAAGCCTTTGCCCACAAACCAGGCTGCTTCCGGCATCTTCAGTGCCTTTCCTCCATGCTCAGTGGACGGGTCTTTCACTTCCTCAGTTATTTATCCTCAAGCATTTTATTTTATGACTCTGATGCTCTCCGCAGTGGGATCGCTTTCTGGGTTTCTTTTCTCATAATTCACCAGCAGTTGATAGGAAGGCTTTGCGCCCTCCTGTGGCCCCACACCCTCCTGTGGCCCCGTCCCTTCTGATGGCCCGATTCCTCCTGTGGCCCCGTCCCTCCTGTGGCCCCTCACCCTCCTGTGGCCCCCTCCCTCCTGTGACCCCATCCCTCCTGTGGCCCCATCACCCTCCTGTGGCCCCGTCCCTCCTGTGGCCCATCCCTCCTGTGGCCCTGTCCCTCCTGTGGCCCGTCCCTCCTGTGGCTGTCTCCCAGCCCGTCCTCTGATCTGCATGGTGGAGGCTGTGTTCACGGGGTGCAGAGGTCAGGTGCCCCTCCTCAGTGTCGGCCCCTCTGTCCAGCTCACCCAGTGAGCATGTCTCTGGACACAGCACACGGAGCCCACGTGTACTCTTAATAAGTGTCACCTTGGTGGTTCTTACTGTGTCCCCAAGGGTGTGCACCGTCACCACAAGCTCCTGACCTTCTCATGACCTCCACAGGAAGCCCTGCCCCTGCGCCCTGGCTCCCCACCCCTGCCCCGCCCCTTGTCCACTCTCCTGTGTCCGTGGATTCGGCTCTGGTGTCGTATAGACTGAAATCCTGCCACGTGTTCGTGGGGGTGCGGCTGCCACCATGCAGCTCGCTCTCAGGGCAGCTCGCTGTGCTGAGCAGCACCCCATTCAGCACCCCACGTCTCTACAGCTGGATCCCAACACGCTCGTACAGGGACAGTCTCAGTTTCTTCGTTCATTCACCAGCTGGGGGACAATTGGGGGTTTATATTTTTGGCCATTACGAGTCATGACACCGTGTGCAGGTTTTGTGTGGCCCGGTGTGCATTTCTTGAGCTCACACCAGGAGTGGAGGTGCCGGGTCACACAGCCACTGCTTGACCTGGTGACGGCAGCACTCATCGAGAGCTTCAGCAAGCTTCGCTGTGTGACCAAACGGAGTGGAGAAACCTCAGCAGTCGAGCTGCCTGGCTGTGGCTCTGCAGGCTGGCACACAGCAGCTCTGCTGACTGACATTTAACCAGAGGGGCTGGCAGCAGCCGCAGGTGCCTGCAACAGGTGACCACAGTGGCAGGAAACAAAGCAATGCGGACAGAGCTCGGTGCAGTAAAAGCCCCTAAGCTGCATGAGCTGAGTCCCTGGGCTGTGGACCAGCATGTACCCATCTAAGGGATGTAGGACGCGCCCTCCGACAGAGTCGCCCCGATGGCCTTGCCTGGATGCACTCAAAACTTGCTGATGTATAGCAGTAAAAGTCCTGCTGCGCTTGGGGCTCAGTCTTTGGGAATTAGTCCTCTGGGTTGTGGTGCCACTAATAAAGGGTTGCCTCCAGATCTCAGTGTCCTGACCCTCACTTCCCACTACAGCAAGGGGCTGCCGACCCATTTCCACAGGGGCTGCACCATTCACAGACCCCCCAAGCAGCCTGTGGGGCGGGCCCCTCCTTGTCAGCTCTGGCTGTTGTCTCTTGTAATTTATCCACTCTAGTAGATGCAAAGGGATCTGATTCATCTTCAAGTCCTCTTCCCAGCCCTGTCACGGGGAGGCCTGTCCCCTCCACGTGAGCTGTCTGGCAGTTGTTCTGCTAATCTGGAGGCTGGTTTCTGCTCTGTGCTGAATCCCACCAGGAACCTCCGGACAGTGCTCACCCATATTTCCCAGCACCCTCTGCAGTCAGGCTGAGGCCAAGTGGCCCACCTTCAGCCAGTGACATGGGAGGGTGGGGCAGCCCTCCTCCAGCTCCACTGCCCTGTCGCAGTGACCTGGAAGGCCATGTGACCTCTGGAGGCAGATCTGCAAGGCAGATGTCCAGCACCCTGCATGAGACCATGTAATTGTGAGAAATAAGCCCTTAAGGGATGTCCTTGTCTGCCAGGAATGACCCCACCAGGTGCGTGGGCAGCAGGCCCTGGCTGTGCAGGGACCTGGATGGCCAGTGGCTGCAGGACAGACCTTGCCACTGCTGAGGCTCCTCTTCCTCGTGGGCCTGGGAGGCGGCAGCAGCACATACAGGTCAGCCAGGGTGGGCAGCCCCGGCCTCACCACAGTCACCAGCAGCTCCTCGGGGACACTAGTCTCCTGCAGGGACAGACAGGCCACTTTGACTCTCTTCTTTCCCTCATCCCTGACACCAGCCAGACCCCCGAGCACACCTGCTGTCCCTTCCTGGCCTGAGTTCCAGTCACTTGTCCTGCAAACCGTTCCTGACTGCCACAGGCCATGTGGTTGCCCCCGAGCCCCAGGGTGCCGTGTGCCGCCCCTGCCCCTCGGGCCCCATCTCCAGGCCTGCTCCCCGCCACCCACCCCTCAGCCCCAGCTAGTGAGCTGCAGGGGACGTTCCTGCCCTGGCCGTCTGGCCTTGCTGTCCCTGCTCCCACTCCGGCTACACACCCACACAGGCCTCACCCCCAGAGCCCCCTGAGTCCGCTGCCCTCTGGTGAGCTCTCGCTTATCCCTCAACGGCCAGGACAACTGAACCAGCATTGTTCACAGGACAAGGGGGAGCTGGGTCAGCCAGGGCCCAGCCAGTGACAGCCATGGGTGGATCTAGGCGGGGCTTTGTCTCCCTGGGCCACATCTGCTGTGCCCTGTCCCCAGCATCCTCGTCAGTAGAGCAATTCAGTCAATAAGCCAAAGTCACTTTTAAAGAGACTCTGAACCACTGGAGGACAGTGACTGAGACCTAAGCACACGGCCAACTCTACATGTGATGAGGGACGTCCTGTCTCTGCCCTTCCAGGTGACCCTCCTGTCCTAACGCCCACCGCAGCCTGGTGGCCCTTCCTGCCCTGGGGACCGTGGCTGCAGGCTTCTCTGGAGTCAGAGGCACTGGGGCAGGAGGCTCTGCGCCCGAGTGGGCACCTTGGAGAGCAGCCGGGTGACCACCAGGCCCACGTCCTCCCTCCACTCGGGCGTGTTGGGGTTGTAGGCGTCCAGGTCCTTGGAGAACTGCAGAGGCACCACCTGGAGCTGATCTGGGGAAAGGCAGAGACGGGGTGCCCATCAGTCCCGGACAGCGGCTCTGACCCCTCTGGGTGGGCAGCCAGGACAGCCCTGGCTCAGACCCCAGCCGCTGTCCCCATACTCTGGAGCAGGACAGTGCCTGGCTTTGCATCTGAGGAACTAGCGCCCCTATGAGCCGCTGCGGTGCGGCTTCCTGGGCAGGGCCTACATCACTGATGACCTCATGAGTGCCCCTTCTGAGGCTTGTCCCTCAACGCACAAGGCTGTGCTCACCCCATGAGGTCCGCCTCTCGTACCTCAGGGGTCCGTGGCTTCCAGCTAGGCTGGTCCCCCCACCAGATTAAGAGTTCCCAGAGGGCAGAGGCCCAGGTGTTTCCTACTCCTACATCCCCAGGGTTCAGGGCCCAGACCTCCATTCTGGAGTCACTGAAGCTACGCTGTGATCGCACCCTGGGCCTGATTTCTGTCCTCGGCGGTGGGAGGAAGCTCCACAGGGTGAGGGCTCTGTGGACGAGTGCTTCTGGCCTGGGAGCCAGCATTCACACTGAGGGTAGTGACGCGGCTCACAGCTCCTGCTCAGCCGTGAGGAAGGGGGCCAGGGCAGTCTCCTCCAGGGAATGAGGGGCCCATGTGGGTGGCTTGGCCCTCTCTACACCGGGCCCACTGAATATTTAACTGATGGCTGCTGTCCACAGTAGAGGTTGTTTTTATAGTGATGTGAGGTTTCTCTCAGCATGCTGAGGGCTCCTCCCTTCTTAGGTCTAGTTTTTCCACTGCAAATGTTTCCCACAGGGCCTGAGTCCCCAGTGAGCATGGATAAGTTCAGAACAGGAGTCTCCACTAGGTCTCTGGAAGGGGGCACTCTAACTTGGAGGCATAACCATGGACAGTCCGCAGAGGACTGGTGGGTGCTGAGGGGACAGGCCTTGGAGGCAGGCGGAGCTGGTGCCCAAGCCTGGCCTTGCTTCTGGGGAGTGTCCCAGGTCTCTCAGAATGTCCCCGCTGTGTGTGCTGAGTGCCCCAAGACAGTTTGCAGCTGGGGACTTTGAGGGGAAGTGGAGCTTGTGCATCCCGGGCGACCTGATCCCCAACGAGGCAGAGATAGAGGCCACGCGGACCCCCGCACGGACTCACCCAGCACGCGTACCACCCTGGAGTCCTGCAGCACAGAGTTCCCACAGGCTGCCTGCACCGTCACCCGCACATCGCCTGCCTCGGCAAACCGCGTGGTCACAGAGTTATCCAGGGAGAGAAGGGGCTGCGGGCACAAGAGCGTCAGGTCCAGGCTGGCAGAAGGTGGGGAGGCTGGTCCCACCGTCAGCTGCTGGCGTTACAGGGAACTGTGCCCTTCTCTGTCCTTACCAGCAAATGGACCCACGGGGTGCTCTCAGTGGCCATGCCAGGGGCCCATGGGGAGGGCCCCACAAGTTACCTGCTGAGTGGAAGTTGCTCTGGACATGGCAGGGACACAGGTCCAGCAGCCCTCCCCCGGGCCCCTGCTCTATGGGCCTTTCAGGAGGCCTATGGGGCACTGCTGGCCGTCACAGTGGTCCAGGGCCTCTCCCCACCCAATGCCCAGCTGCTGTGCCTCGTCTGCACACACAGCGTCCAGCTCAGGACCCCTGCAGCACGGGCAGCCTGACGTGGGCAGCAGGGGCCATGCCCCTTAGACACGGGGGCTCCGGGGATGAAGGGGGCAGTGGGCACTCACTCAGAAGTGGCCAAGTCAGCGCTTGAACCAGAGCCTTGCTTCTTCCTGGACCCCATTCCAGGGAAACAACCCTGAGGTACAGCCCCTCCCTCCCACCAGCCCTCTGCATCTGGACCTCAGCTGGTGTTTGGACGGGTGACTGGGTCTCCAGGCCTTCGCCTGGGGATGGACAAGAGGCCTTCCTTCAGCCCTTCTCCTGAGTTGGGCTGTATTTGCTCAAACACTCTCCTTGGCTCCCCACTGCTTACGGCGTGCAACTGGGCCTGCAGTGAGGTTCTGAGGCCCGTCTCACCCCAGGTGAGCTCCTCCTCCACCAAGCCCGACCTGACCGCCCAGCCCTGGAAACAAGGTCCCCTTCCAAGAGCCCTCACATGCCCCATCTGTCCCTTCCTGTGGCACTGGGCACACCCTGACTAGGGCCAGCCACTTTGTTTTGTGTTGTTCGTAAGGCAGGGGCTGCTCGGATGCATCCCGTGTCCACAGAGCGGATGGGCCTGTGCAGACGCCCAGGGAGTGTGCTGGGCAAAGCCAGGTCAGATGGCCCAGATGGCCTAGGAAATGTACTAGGGCTGGGGAGTCGTCTCACATTGTCCCCTTCTGCTGGATACCTAGGCAGTGTCCTGCCCTTGCTCTGCACCCCAGAAGGGAGCCTGGGTGCATGGGGGGCGTGGGGGGCAAGCAGGGCCAGAGACAGCTCACCTGCAGGCTGTGGCCAATCCACCAGTAGAAGACAGTGAGGTTGGGGTTCAGGGGCAGCAGCACAGCTGTGAGGTTCACCTCCTGGTTGATGCCAACGACAGGAGCCACCTCCAGGTAAAGTGCCTGCAGGGGGGCTTCAAGGCCCCAGAAAGGTCAGGGTTAGAGGACAAGACAGGGCATTTCAGAGGCTGCTCCAGCCACTGTCACCATAAGTTTCACTGCTACTTCACCACCACATCACCTTTGTCACCACCATCACCACCATCACCACTACCATCAGTATCATCACCATCACCACCATCACCACCATTATCACTACTATCAATATCATCATCACCATCACCATCACCACCACCACTATCACCATCATCACCATCACCAC